>SNVD02012485.1:0-68244 GCA_013180625.2 Boswellia sacra | reverse complement strand
AATATCTGCTCTTGAAGCTAAACGATTATTTGAAAAGGGATGTTCGGCCTATCTAGCTCATGTCATTGATACTTCAATAGGTGAAGCAAAGATAGAAGACATTCCTATTGTACAAGATTTCCCGAATGTGTTTCCAGAAGATTTACCCGGTTTACCACCAGATAGGGAGGTTGAATTCACAATTGACTTAGCTCCTGGTACAACTCCTATTTCCATGGCACCATACAGAATGGCTCCAGCAGAGTTAAAGAAGTTAAAAGTTCAATTGTAAGAGTTGGTTGATAAAGGGTTTATTAGACCTAGTGTTTCACCATGGGGAGCACCAGTCTTGTTTGTTAAAAAGAAGGATGGCACGATGCGGTTATGCATAGACTACCGACAATTGAACAAGGTGACAATCCGTAACAAGTATTCTCTTCCTCGTATTGATGATTTGTTTGATCAGTTGCAGGGTGCAAAGGTTTTCTCCAAGATAGATTTGAGTTCGGGTTACCATCAACTCAAAATTAGAGAGGCCGATGTACCTAAGACTGCTTTCAGAACTCGTTATGGGCACTATGAATTTCTTGTAATGCCGTTTGGGTTGACTAATGCTCCAGCAGTTTTTATGGACCTGATGAATTGAGTATTTCATCCTTATTTGGATCGCTTTGTTATTGTGTTTATTGATGACATATTGGTGTATTCGCGAGACAAGGAGGAGCATGCAGAACATTTGAAGATAGTTTTGCAGACTTTGAGGGAGAAACAACTTTATGCCAAATTTAGCAAATGCCAGTTTTGGCTGGACAAAGTTGTGTTTTTAGGACATGTGATATCAGCTGAAGGGGTGTATGTAGATCCTCAGAAGATAGAAGCTATTATTAAATGTGAGAGACCCACTAATGTAACAGAAGTCAGAAGTTTTCTTGGCTTGGCAGGTTATTATAGGAGATTTATTGAGAATTTTTCCAGAATTGTTGTTCCATTAACACGGTTGACTTGTAAGGAAGTGAAGTTTGAGTGGACTGATGCTTGTGAGCAGTGTTTTCAAGAGCTCAAAACACGATTAACTTCTGCACCCATACTTACTCTTCCATCCAGTAATGACGGGTTCGTGATTTACAGTGATGCCTCTAGACAGGGGTTAGGTTGTGTTTTGATGCAACACGGGAAGGTGATAGCTTATGCTTCAAGACAACTAAAGAAGCATGAACAAAATTATCCTACCCATGACTTAGAATTGGCAGCAATTGTATTTGCACTCAAGACTTAGCGACATTACTTGTATGGGGCAACATGTCAAATTTACACAGATCACAAGAGCCTCAAATATTTATTCACTCAAAAAGAATTGAATCTTAGGCAGAGAAGATGG
Source organism: Boswellia sacra (assembly GCA_013180625.2). Taxonomy (NCBI): domain Eukaryota; kingdom Viridiplantae; phylum Streptophyta; class Magnoliopsida; order Sapindales; family Burseraceae; genus Boswellia; species Boswellia sacra. Next base: position 66,887 of record SNVD02012485.1, on the reverse strand, counting down.
ATTGAGCTTATCAAAGATTATGACTGCACAATTGACTATCACCCAGGTAAAGCAAATATAGTAGCAGATGCACTCAGCCGAAAGTCCTCGAGCTCTATAGCCTATTTGAGGGTGACATATCTACCTTTATTGATGGAATTGAGGTCCTTGGGAATTGAGTTAACAATTAATGACTCAAGTGTGCTACTAGCCAATTTTCATGTTAGACCTACTATAATTAATAAAGTTAGAGATGCACAAATACAAGATCCTCAGTTAATGAAATTGATAGAAGAGGTGAAGAAAGGCTTACGATCAGACTTTGCGGTTAGAGATGATGGAGCCTTAGTTATGGGAAATAGACTTTGTGTGCCCAACATTGAAGAATTAAAGAAAGAGATTATTGAAGAAGCTCACTTTCCAGCCTATGTAATGCATCCAGGAAGTACTAAGATGTATCGTAATTTGAGAGAACATTATTGGTGGCAAGGTATGAAGCGAGAAATTACAGAATTTGTGTCTCGGTGTTTAGTTTGCCAACAAATCAAAGCTGAGCACCAGAAACCTGCGGGACTCTCTCAACCACTTCCTATCCCTGAATGGAAATGGGAACATATTACTATAGATTTTGTGGTAGGACTTCCACGTACTATGGCTGGTCATGATGATATTTGGGTAGTGGTAGATCGTCTTACAAAATCTGCCCACTTTTTACCTATCAAGGCTACTTATTCATTGAATAGGCTAGCTAGTATTTATGTAGCAGAGATAGTCCGTCTTCATGGTGCACCTGTTTCAATCATCTCAGATAGAGATCCACGTTTCACTTCCAGATTTTGGCCTAGCTTACAAAAAGCTTTAGGCACAAAATTGAATTTCAGCACAGCTTTTCACCCACAAACAGATGGTCAATCTGAGCGTACCATTCAAACTCTTGAAGATATGCTTCGAGCTTGTGTATTGGAGTTTAAAGGAAATTGGGATGTTTATTTGCCTCTAATGGAATTTGCTTATAATAATAGTTACCAATCCAGTATTGAAATGGCACCTTATGAGGCTCTATATGGAAGGAAATGTAGAACACCAATATGTTGGGATGAAGTGGGTGAGAGGAGACTATTAGGCCCAGAACTGGTACAGGATACGAATGAAAAGATAGTTATTATTAGAAACAAGATGAAGGCAGCACAAGATCGACAGAATAGTTATACTGATAAGCGTAGAAGAGATCTGGAGTTTCAGGTGGGAGATAAAGTATTTTTGAAGATATCTCCTTGGAAAGGTGTGCTTCGTTTTGGTAAACGTGGGAAACTAAGTCCACGTTATATTGGGCCTTACGAGATCATAGAGCGTGTGGGCATAGTTGCTTACCGTTTAGCTTTGCCTCCAGAGTTGTCGAAAATACATAATGTGTTTCATGTCTCTATGCTCCGCAAGTACGTGTATGATCCAAGCCATATCCTTCAACAGCAGCCAAATCAATTAAAAGAAGACTTGACTTTTGAAGAAGAACCATTAGAGATCATAGAATGGAAACAGCAAGTACTTCGTGCCAAGACTATTCCCTTGGTTAAGGTATGGTGGCGAAATCACTCGAAGGAAGAAGCTACGTGGGAGCGAGAAGACGTTATGCGAGCTCAGTATCCACATCTCTTTCTCTCAGGTTAGTAATTTCGATCTCAGGTTAGTAATTTCGAGGACGAAATTTTTTTTAGGGGGGTAGTATTGTAAAGCCCATTAGCAAAAGCCTAGCCCATCAATTATCTTAGCCCAGCCCTTAAGTCATTTTTTTTCAATTTTTCATGCAATTATATAAAGCAATAATTAGGAATTATTAGAAACAAAAAAAAAGAAAAATCCAGAAGAGAAGACAGAGGGGGGGAAAGTGAGACAAGGGGGGAGAAAGCAAGAGAAAATTTTGATTTTTTCTAAGGAATTTGAAGATTTTAAGGTAATTTCTTCATCTCTTCATTTAATTAGATTATATAATTTCAATCCTATCTCTAGATCAATATTAGGAGGAGGTTATTTGATATTTGGAGATGTAATAAAGAGAGAAACTAGAGAGAGAAATGAGATTTCCATGCTTATTTAAGCTTCAATTTCTTGTATTTTGAAGAAATTGAAGTTTTGATGATAATTATGGGAAATTAGGGATTCTGTGAACAGTACAAATTTCGAAAATTATAGCAGTCTGTTGGATTTGAATTTAATTCTGAAATTTATATATGTTAAATTAGACATCTTAAGGAATTGTTTAAAGTTGGATTCACTGAAAAATGTGGAGTATGCAATTTATTATGAATTTTCGAAGTTTACTGTTTACCACTAGAAATTCAGTTTTTCTGCAGAAAATCAGTATTGGGCAAGTTAATTAAGGTATCTAGAGGTCTTCAAAAATTATGAAATTTGGGATATGAGTTTGTATGTATGTCTAGTTTAAATCTGGAAAGTTTAGTGATTTTATGAATTTAGTACAAATTATCATGTATTTTGGAATAGGGAGAGGTCAGATTTTGAAGGGAATTTACAGAATTTATGTATCTGGAAAAATGAAGGATTTGAGGGATCAAATGAACACAGAATGCTATGCAATTTGCTATGATATTAGGTATGTATGTGTAGAAGACCTTTATAAAATATTAGACCATTTGGATGAGTGAATTAATTATTAAAAATCGGAGAACCAGAATTGGTCAGTTTAAGAAGTGTGAAAATGGAAGTAATTAAGAGAATTAGTATGTTATTGGTGAGAGTGTGGTTTTGTGCAATTAAAGAACTTTATTTGGCTTTTCCTTTAGGTGAGACTACGGTTCCTAATCCATACCGGGATCCGATCACGGAAGACGTTGCCACACAAGTTAATCCACAAGATTGTGAGTGGGAAAAACATACATTTTTATCAATAATTGAATTATAATTTATAAATTTCTATTTTTATTATAATTGTTAGCGAAACTTTATTATATTAGTAAAAAGATATTCCTTTATTCTTGTATGAAGCATATTTCATGGTTTATCAAATTTTATCTATGTTGTTATTAGAAAGAATTGTTTAATGTTTTAGAGATTTAAAAGTAACAGAATTGAATTTTTATGTTTTACTAAGCTAGTACCCAATTCATTCAGATAGTGAAAGTATAGAGGTCTTTGGGACCCATTCAGACACACATAGAGGCTTTGGGCCGTGTGATCTGGATGTTTAGCCCTTTGGGGGCAGCTCTGCGCATGCGTAGGATCAGTATAGAGATATCTTGGCCTGAGCGATCCTAGCCCCGCCAGGTCATGATCAGTCAGATTAGTTTGGGTACTTGATTAGTGAAACTGTAATGATTTAGAAATTTTAAAATGCGAAATGAGTTTTACGGGAATTAGAACCTTAATACGGTTATCAAATTGAATTTTGAATACAAGTGGAAATGCCTTAGAATATTTTTATATCAAAAATTTGATTTTTGTGAAAGGCATATGGATTATTTAAAGATTAGCTCGTTTTTGTATCTTTTAGAAGCAGTTTTCTAATCAATGCTAGTAAAGCAGAATTTTTAGTTAATTACTTGTTATGATGTATTATTTTATCTTATGCAAATTTTTATCTATTTTAATGACTCTATCCCACTCACTGAGTTTATACTCACCCTATTTTTTTTAAAAACCATTTTTCCCAGGAGATTGCAGTGTTCAGTCGGAACGCCAGTAGCTGCTTGAGGTTGGCCATTTGATGATGTTTTGAGAGCTTTTTTTTTTTATATCTTATTGTATTATCGTAGATGGTTTTCTTGCATATGTAAATATTTGATATCGTATATGTATCAAAGATTTGTTTTAGTTTCTTTCAGACATTTTTGTTTATTCAATCATGTTTGAGTTTTTAAACTTATATTTAAAATTTTGGTTGTAAACTTTTTGAATCGAAATTAATCATATTTGAGGCCGGAGGCCATATTTTCTTCTAAAGACTGTTTTGGAGATACAATTATTTTAATAGATGGACTTAAGGTCCCGAAAAGGAAGTTAGTGGTTATATAAATATTTTGGAAGTGTTGAAATTTGTGTACTTGGCAGGGGGATTAGTCTAAAATACAGGGGAAACTCTGCCAAATTTTTCATAAATTAGCATATTTTAAAAAGTCAGATTTTCTTAGTACAGTTTTAGGCACGATTCGCCCGTGTTAGCTAGGGGCGGGTCGTGTCAAACATTTTCATCCTTTTCACATCAATTTTATCATCGATATTTTAGTTGACAAAATTCTCACGCAAACAAAAATGTAAAAGAAAATGTTATCTATAAAATGCCAAACTGAAAGAAAATGCAAGCTTTTCCTTTGTCAATTCCATTTATAAATACAATCAAGGAAACAAATAAACTGATTTGGTTCCTTAATTCCGAACTTATATAATATGTATAATGTGGTTAGTCTTAACGTGTGTCTCTTAAAAATTATCCATTTTCATTGAAATCGTTAAATCATTTAAAAAAATATGTTTTTTTTAAAAAATATTAAATAGTAAAATAATTAATTTATGAATATAAATTTTGAAGCATTTTAAAGATTATTATGATGGCGGCACACCATTTTGAGGTCTTAATATATGCTCTTAGGATAAATATTAAGACTTTAAATTAATATATTTAATTTTAATAGTTCATATTTTATGTCATATCTTACAAAAAGAAAGAAAGAAAAAAAAATTATTATCTCATTAGCCTGTCGTTGCAAAGTACTCTAACGAAGGTTTATTTATTTATTTTAATGATCTAATTAGGATATTCCTGAAGTATACACTATAAAAAACAGGTCCAACGGGGTGGAGGTATAAAAAGATCTTACCTCACTTATTGAAGGTCGTACGAAATCTGAAGCGTAATCTCTTAGGCAAAGCATGGCAGCCTTTCCCATGTAATTCACCAGCCTGCAGGTCTCCTTCTCCTCCTCCATCAATCTGGGATCCATTATTTGATCTAGGGACCCAGCTTCTAGATGTGGGAGTGCCTGTGTTCATCAAGTTAAGATAAATTTCCAATCAATTGTTTTCATTTAAGTTTTGCAAAATCATTTTCTTGATTCAGACACATTTTCCAAATGCATTGGAAAATGGGAGATCGATAATGTAACATTTGAGAAATATGATCGTTAATATGTTGTAACTTCTCTGAACTGCCAAAACAGCTTACCCAGGTAACCAAGGACTGTCCCTCCCCCTGCTCAGAAAACAATCGGGCACTTTTTCCACTGAGAAGCTCCAGCAGCAACACGCCATAATCGTGCACATCTACAGAAAGGCTCTCATTCTTCTCTGAATTTGAGCTTCTACAAACATTATATAAGCACGTACCATATGAGGAGTCAGCCTCAGAATTAACCCATGCATGTACATAGATATAACATAGCTATGAGTATATATATATATATATATATCATTATCAGGCAAGAATCGCCAAAAAAAAAAAAAAAAGATAGTTGAGGAATTTGTTATTAATTATAAGATCCAGGTCTTACTGATCCTGATCAGCTGTTGATTCTTCGTGGATCCACTTTGCTGATGCGAAATTGCTAAGCTTCAGTACAGTAAAAACAATTAAGTCAGTTCCAGTGCAAACTTTTGAGGCAGATAAAAAGGGGTGTTAATAGTCTGCATACACACACACACACACACACGCGCACATATCAAAAGCAAATAACTAAGAGAAATGCAACACTTACAAAATTAAGTATCCTAACTTTAGATCCTAAGTAGTATATATGATAGGCGAATAGGTATGATATTAATATCATTTATTCCACATTGATATCATATCACTTCTGTAAATGATATTACAAATTAATCATATTATTGGAGATGCACAGTTAAGGGATTTTAGACAATGAAGCTAAAGAATGCAATTCATTCCAATAAATATATTCAAATTTAAGACTTGTTCCTATATATATCAAATGTCTCAAAAATAATTGATTTCTTGATATCTAATCTTACCATCGCAGAGCCACCATAAGTAAACATAATATGAGCCGAGCAAACTGACTGGTGAACAATGGATCCCCCGGTACACTCATGATGGAGATACCGCAAGCTTCCACCAACTTCCATGGCCATATACCACCTTGCTCTCCATGTCAATTTTCTGGCGGAGACATCATCTACATAAAATGTAAAATGTAAATCATTATATTCTAGAAGAGGAATAATTTCAGTTTTAAGGTTTGACTGTACAAATTGGAATTTATATAATATCTAGGAGAAATTAAGTTCTACAAAAAGGAGAGGAAGCATAACATTATGGAATCAATACGGAGACATCATGAAGAAGATAGAATATATATATATATATATATATATATATATATATATATATATATGATTCAATTGTTCTAGCATTATTACACAAGGACTTTATCCATTTATTTACATATTTTTAATTTAGTCTACAGTGTGGCACCTAAAACCTGAAATGTTATTTTGTTAAAGATTCAAAGTTCAATTATGTAACTGTGAAGTTTAGGGATTAGGTTTCTGCGGGTTATACAAATATAACGCTTCAAATTTTAGTTATAAGTTTGATAATTCACATGATATGTAAAGAAATTGTTTTTGTCACGTAACAAGTTGCATTACGTATAATTCTCTTATCTCTAAAATATATCAGTACTTGCTACAAAAAACCAATTCATATAATGAAAAAGAAAAGTTTAAAAAGCATAAAAATTGCTTTTTACATTTATGTAAATAAATAGCATTCAGCAATAACACAACAATTAGTAATTACTGGAAAGAATATAGGAAGTTAAAGAATTAATCTGAAAGAATATATATATATATATAGGTCAAATTTTACTTACCATTCAAGTTAGTTTCAACAGTTCCCAAGTATGGAAAATCTGAGAGAATGAATCTGCTGGTGCCAGTGCAGCAATACCCAACTAGATTAACGATGCTGCGATGGCGTATCCTCAAAAGGATCATCAGCATTGACCAGAACCGTTCATCATTTTCCAAGAAGGACTGAACAAGAACAGGTGCCGACTCCTGGAAAATCCCCTTGTAAATGATGATGTTATCCGTATCTTTGAGCTTGTTTTGATCAGCGAATGAACAAGTTATCTCCTCAATTTCATCTGAGGCAAAAGCTCTTGGAAAACCGGTCCTCCAAGAAAGAGGATACCAACAAGGACTTGGTGGGGTTGGTGCTGCTGGCCTGTTTGATGACTGCCTTTCCTGCTCATGAGGCTGATTGTTGTCGCTGAAACCTCCATTGTAATTCCGAGGTGGAGTTCTTCTCTGGCGAGATTTTGCGGGCATCCATGTAGCAAAGTCTTTTCCCTTCATTATGGCCACATTGCAATCGGCATGCTCATGTATGTAATGTTTATGTTTCTTCAAGTGGCTGCCAATCATAAAAAAGGTTAGATTTTATTTTATTTTTTTTGGGACGGCTCTCGAGAGAGGGAAAATTAAATAAAATTTAAGCAAATGTATATAGGAAAATTGAATTTCAATTCGGCATTTTAAACTTCGGGTCTTGATACCTGTCCAAAACAATCCAACGAATATTTGAGTTTCGTGCTCCATCGACTGTTAGCCTTGCCGGACAATACCCTGCTGCAAGTTTAATTTCCATTTTCACCTACAAATATTACCTTAAATTTTGTATTATCAATAAGAGTAATACTAGTCTTACAAACTTTGTAGATAAATTATTGCATATAAATTGATGTGTCATAAAATAATTAGAGTAGTAAATATACGAAATCAGTCCATTTCATAAGGAGTGGTAATATCCAAATAAACGAGTAATACCACATCACATCATGTTGTATAAATAAGTCTATACATAAAATTGGTAAAAATAGCACAATGAGTTTTTCTAAATATGGAATTAAAAGTAAACATGGATCTATTTTTATATATGTATTTAACAAAAGAAAAAAACAGGGTTTATACTTGGAAAATATTTTATGATAATTTGGTATATTCTACTTGAAATATTCTTTTATCAAATTTGATTGACTATTTCAATTTGCCGAAAATAAAACATGCATTTATTCAAGTGAGTTTTCTAGACTCACTGGAATAAAAGCTTCTTAGACTCAAGCATTTATTTTGCTTGATCATGCCTTTATACGTACGTAAAATTGATCAACTATGAATAAAGATATGAGGATCGATAATTATTCTTATATAAATTATTTGTATAATTAATGATAAAAAAACCTCGATCTTCTTGCAGTAGCGGCAGAATGGTTGCAGGCTGGTTTGGTATTGCTCCCGTTTTCGCTCGATTTCTTCTCCTAGCTGTTTAGGATTTACTTCTCCATGTCCGGATGACAATGACAAATCTAATTTTTCCCCTGATAGATTGCAGACATGTTATCAAACATATATACTGTGGAAGCAGCTCTGCCAAATTAAATTATAAGAGAGGTTGTAAAAGAAATTTGAAAATGCCACCTTTACAATAATTAATTAACAGATTTTGGAATCAAGTCTTCATCATTTTGTTTACGTATCCTTCTTATTTTCTTTTTCAAGAAAAACACTAATTAAGGAACTTGAAGGATATTAATAAAATCATGTGCATACCAACCCCAGAAAGGTCAAGGATATACAATAAAACCCAAGATCATATTGTCATAAAAATAAATAAATAATTAAAGATAAAAAAGGCTTACATATTCCATAGAGGCTACCACCCATATTCATGAACGGAAAGCAAGAGTAGCTTTTATGCTTTCCGAGGTCACAAAGCACTCCAAGGACAAGCACACGATCTTTGGGTTGTACAACGTGCCTAAAAGCCCACTCAACTGCGTCGACATTTATTTTCTTTGAATCCACCACGATGATCACTCCTTCTCTTGATGACGAAACTGATGGGAACTCCATGATTGTACGTTCAACTAGTTTGTTAGCTAATTTGAAGGGTTTGGGGGGACGATATATTTTAATTTTTTTGGTCCCTGAAATTGCAGAGAAGAAGTGATCGAGAGGGAAAGGCTTAGAGAGAGAGTTTTGTTGTCTTATATAATAATTTTTTCATTGAAGGTTCCGCCGCAAACTAAGTGAAGAAGAAAAATGTAGGCTCTTTGCCCGAGACTAGTTGCTTTGTCTTTCTTCCGGGGCATCCCAAATCTCAATGGCATTCCTTGTTTGAACGTTGTATATATTATGTTACTTAGTAAATGCTTGATAATTACTAAAATTTGGGAAAATATCTATGAGGTCAGAAGAGGACGCCTCAAGGAATCAAATAATATAGGCTTGTTTTGATCCTTGCTGACAAAAACTATGGTTGTGATTGCTTCGTCATCGAAAATAAGTTAGAAAAATGTTTTTTTCGATATTTTTAGCATTCATAAACACATTTCAAATAACCTGACTTTTAGTACTGATTCCACCATATTCCCAAAATTTAATGCTTTTGGACTAAGAATCAATTAATTAAGTTCCTAGTTGAGATATAATCTAGGACTTGCAGTTATATATATTACATTATATTCCATATATCCATAAGCATATACGATTTATTCATTTATTTAAAAAGAGTTAAAAGTAGCTATAGGGAAAAAGAAGGTGGGAATAATTTTTCTTTGTTTTCACATATTATCTTAGTTTTATGAGTGAATCTAAAACTGGTTTGAAAACATTAAATGAGATGCAATTTCATGGAATTTTTTATAGATATCACATTCTCTATTGGATTCATTGGTGTTAAATATATTTTGTTTGCTATTTATTGAATTAATTTTATTTGTTTAATAGATTAAATATAGTTGAAGTTAAAAAAAAAAAAAAAACCTACTGCAATTTAGAGCTGAGCCATATTAAGTTAATTGATGGTAAAATTTTTCGGATGATCCTGAGGGAAGGCCTGATTGCACAGATGTCCCTTACCTTTGAGAATTAACCTCAAATAACTTTCTTGTTAGTAAGCCGTCATTGAGTTAGATGGATTTAAAGATATATTAGTAAATTTATGTGACTTCTAATAATTCTCTCTACATCAACCCAACAACGTCGGTACTATCACCACTTCTGCTACTTCCATCTATACTCCTTCACTAGAAAGAACTCTCTCTCTCTCTCTCTCTCTCTCTCTACACAAGCTTTCAATTTATAATTACCCAATTACATAAGGACGGGCACATGCTAAATCAAACTTAGAAATCCTTTAGATAAAACACAAACAAATCATTCCGTAATAAACTTATAATCATGCTAAATAACATAATTACAATTAAAATACTTAGCCCCGCGACGTCAAATTTATAATAGCCACTATTCGTTTGCTTTTTATTCTCTACTTTTGCTCTCAACCAAACACACTTTCGCCTCTTTGTTGCTTGCTCTACTTAAAAGGTCACACATGTGACAAGTTTATGTAATTAAAACGAAATTGCACAAAATTAAATTGTAAATTTAAAAAAAAAATCTACTCTGGAAGTGGACTTGCAAGAAGTTGAACTCGAATGTGGCTGAGCGATAGCACAAGCTAATTATCCAAATTACTTTCCAATTCTTTTCCGTGTAAATGTCTTCTAGTAGGTAATAGTCGTTATATAATTTTTACATAAAATTATACCTAAAAGTTAGACGACAAAATTCTTAATATAATTTTCGTATTAAAAAAATCATGAAAAATAACAAATATTGAAAAATAGTTATAAAATTACCAAATTTGGGCTATCATGGGCTGAGAAATCATATATATAAAAAATTTATAGGACATTTTTAAAGAATGTATAATTTCGTTTTATCCCTGAAATTCACTTGAATTTATTTTATATATTCTTCTCTTTTTTTTTTTTGAAATTCCTTATTTTCGGGGTTGATTGCTAAGTTTATTATTAATTATTAAACTATGTTATTCTTTATATAGTTTATATGTCGCATAGTTTTATTTTATGACCTATAATATAGATCATTCTAATATTATTTTTTTAAAATAAAATGAATTTGAATTTTCAAAATAACAAGATATCTCATTCTGATTTACCTTTTTTAATGAATTATCAATAGTATACAAAACTCTTGAATTGTAATAAACAATAATTGATTAAGAATTATTATTTCAAATGTAAAAATTAAATTAAATTAAAAATTTTATATTTTATATTTATTCTAAACTATGATTTAAAGTTGCCCCATTGACAAAATTTTCTAGCTCCATCTTTGACTCTAATGCATATAAGTATTTACAGTAATATTACTCCTACAAACGACTTATATAAACTTACCAATACAAACTGATATGATATGATGTGATTTGATAAATAAATATAATAGCTGAATAAATATATGCTAATAATAAATGATATTAATTAAGATGGGTGATATTATGATCATATAAGAATGCTACATTAGTTTGTATAAGTGAATTTGTACAAGTAGTTTGTAAGAGTAGCATCAGTATTCCTCTATTTATATGACGAATTCTAAACTCATATTAAATTAATACTCATGCATTATTATTTATTATTTATGAGAAAGGTGAATATAAAAATAATCTTGAAGTTGGCATCTTAAAAGCAAATATATCAAACATTGGAATGGTGCCACACAGGGTGATTTGTGAGCAGTTCATGATCTATCGTGTTTATTTCTAGGGTCATAAATTTCTCGAAATCTATTTTATTTACCATATGTAGATTAAGATTCAAAAATATTTTCAAATAATATATATTAAATACTTGTAAATGGAAGGAAACAGTAGTCATTTTTTTAAAAAAATTTATCATTAATTATTTAGTTATTTAATTAGCAATAACGATGTTGAAATAAATTAATCACATTGCTTAGTGTATTTTGTCAAAGACATTGAAGACCCTCAAGATTATCGAATCATTTTGGCTAAATTCCAACTTTAACCAATAATATATCTATTATTATATATATCAATCTTTGATATTGCTATCATTGGGGTTAAAAAGAAAATAATGATTAATGACTAAAATCATAAATCCTAGGTGAATAAATAAATAAAAAAATTATTCATATCTAGTTCTTGAATTCTTTTATTTTGTTTCTTCGAAAGATAAAATTCACCAGTTGCACTAATCCTACTGCTATATGAAATAAAGAATGTTGGTTTCGTTGGAAAATTGGTGACCTCTAGATGATTAATGAACCACTTTCATTTAATAATTTTTTTAAATTAAGATTAAGCAATTGAATTTTAGAGTCTTTATTACTAGTGTTGTATCAATGCCATGTGGATTGCCATGTGCTCAACTACGTGGCATTGGCATTGCTTTGTTGGCATTTTGGAGAAAATACAGATCTTGATAATTTATTTGTTATTTTCTTGTTTTAACTCAACTGGTCTAGTTAGGGAACTCTTAACTACAAAATATTTCGAGATTCTGTTTTTAATCTCTGAAAATATTTTTATTTGACTTTGCTTTAGGAAAGATTCTTTATTTTGGTTCATTATTGATTACTCTAAAGTATTTCTGTTTTTCTGAGCATTCGAGATTTGCAGATATGGATTGGAAATTCTTATACAGCAAGAATAATATTTGTTTTCCTACTCTGCTACATATTTTAGCTCTCTTTGATGTCACTACTTCAGTTAGGAAAGACTTAACTGTTAAATATTTCCAGGATATTGTTTTTAGTTTTCTAAAGTATTTGTTTATCTTGTATTAGGAAAGATTATGATCATGATTCATTGAATATCTCAAAAGTGATTTGCCTTTCGTTGACTTCAAGATATGCAGGTTATTTGATTAATATCAGAAACATCTTGAAGAATCCTTATTGGATAAGGATTGCTTGCTGGATGAGTTTTAATATAAGAAGACTTTTATTTCATGTCCAGTTTAGGAGATTAAAAGATTATTTCCTATTATTCATCGATCTTTATCTCTTAAATTATGTTGAAGATCTTGTGGGATAAAGAAATGAATTACAACTGAATGGGAACACTATATAAAGCAATCTTCACGATTGGAAGACTTATGTATTCAGAGAAGAAAGCAAGTGAAAGTGAAGCTATGAGAGCTAGGTTGAACTGCGTCCTTTTATTATGTCTTTGTTTATGTGAGACCATTGAGCTTCGAGTGTGGGTTTGAATAGTTGCATGAGTCTGTAAAGGGCGTTAGATTGTGGCTTGAGAGATAATGGCCTTCATGAGTCTATAACTGATATCGTGGTCGTGTTTTTCTTAATTGGTGTAGTTACGATATTCGTGACTGATAAAGTGCTGATAACTTTGTCGAGTTTTATCTTTGTTGAGTCTTATTGGGAGAGTGTTTTATAGTCATGAATGGTCTTGATCTGTTGGATAGAGAAGTGCAGCAAGGTTAGAAAGTTGGTCTACTAAGGTCGAAGTTCTTGGAGAGAGAGCGTGGGTTACAAATAAAGGTATGTGAGAGAGAAAGGGGATTTCTTCTACTATAAATCCAAATAGTTTGTAATCTAGAATGACTTAGTGGATTGCAGCTTAGCTACTTGTGGATGTAGGCTTAGTTGTAGCTGAATCACGTAAAACTTTTCTATGCACTTTAACTTTTCCGCTATTTACATTTGATATAATTGCTTTAGTTTTACGTTACATAATTGAAACTGTAGCTTTAGAACTTACAATTGGTATTTGAGCAGAGCACTAATATACTTGTGTAGATCCTATTTTATTCCTGAAGCTGTGGACTTTCACAGGCACAGAGGTTCAATTTATCATTCGCCACTTCTCGATGAAGGCATGTTATTTTTAAAAGCTATTGATGAGAGAGTTTGGAAGACTATTATCTATGGATGGACTCCTCCTACCATTGTTAATCAAGAAGGAGTAAGAGTTGTGAAGGAAGAATCTGCATAGAATCAACAAGACTACAATGAAACATAGTGGAATTCCAAAGCAATTCATGCTCTCTTCAACGCTGTCAATCTCAAGGCATTTAGCATAATTTCTTCTTGCAGGTTAGCCAAGGATGCATGGGATAGACTTCAAAACAAATACGAAGGTATAGCTTCTATCAAGAGAACTAAAATATTGATTCTTGCTTCTTAATTTGACAAAATCAAAATGCATGAAGAGAAGACTGCCTCAGAATTCTATGCAAGAATTTGTGAGATAACTAATGCTACAGCCTTGTTGGGAAAGACATATAGGGATGCTGATGTTGTTTTAAAAATACTTAATTCATTGCCTGAGAAATATCAAGCCAAAGCTACTATTGTTGTTGACACAAAGAACCTGGATGAATTAAGAATTGATGAGTTGCTAGGTTCACTTCAGTCCTATGAAATGACATTCATGCCACAATCCAACAAGAACAAATCTATTGCTCTAATAGCCTCTTCATCGAAAGCTGTTGAAGATGATGATATATCAGAAAATTCAGATGATCTTATGGTGAAAAACTTCAAGAAGTTCCTTGAGAAAAATTTTAGAAAGAAAAATCAATGCAAAAGGCAAAGGGAGGAGAAGACAGCAACTAAATTTAAAAAATTCAGCAAATAATGAGAAGAGAAAAATTCAGGTTCAATACTTTGAATGTTTAGGCTTTGGGCATGTTAAGTCTAAATGTGCTAATCTGAAAAAGAAAGGCAAGTTTCTAAATACAACTTGGAAGGATGATGATTTTGATAGCAACTCAGATGATCAAGATTAGTAGAACCGATTTATTGCTTATGTTGCATCTACATCAGCATCAGATAAGGGGAAGACATTTTAATCAGAGTTCACGGCAACAGTCGAATCTGCTGCAGAACTTTCAGAAATTGATGACACTAAAACAGTTGATCTCAACTACTATGAAGAGTTGCAGAAAACTTATAATAATCTATATCATGTATGGGAGATTGAAGTAGAAAAAAATAAGGCATTTGAGAAGAAAATTCAGAAATTTGTGCAAGAAGTTGAGATCATGACTTGTGAAAGAATTCACTTGGAGGAAAAAGTCTTTAAGCTCGAGTCCATCATTGAAAATTTGAATCAATTCTTGACTTAAAAGACTAGATACATCAAGGAACATGAAGCAACCATTCAATATCTTACCAAAGTGACCAAGAAGCTTGATGAAATTCTAGTTTAAGGAAGAATCGGTTCAAACAAGCAAGGATTGGTTATATAACTCAAAATCAAGCATCCACTTCAAAAACAAACTTTGTGAAGGCTTCTAGATTAGACTCTTTACCAAAGTCAGATTCCACAGCAAAGTCAAGTAAGGAAACATCAAGTTTAGGTAAGAATGTTTCTCCTCAAGGTTCTAAGAGATTATATCATAACATTTCATCACAATTTGTGAAATCTAATTCGTTTGAAGTAAAGAAATTCATTCCAATATGTTATTTCTTTGGTGTTAAGGGACATATTAAGCCTAGATGTTATAAATTGAATAATTTGTTGTATCAAAATGAACAACAGCACAGGCAGTCACATAACACACAACACAGACAGTCAAATAATTCAAAACAGAAATGGGTGAAAAAGAATACAACTAGATGTAATATTGCTTTAAGTGTTCTTAATGCTTTAACTAATGACTCTTGGTATTTTGATAGTGGTTGTTCAAGATATATGAGAGGTAATAAGGAGCTGCTGAAAAATTTCAAAACATGCAGTCATTAATCACTTTTGAAGATGGTGTGAAGATCAAGATGCTTGGTAAAGGTACATTATGTGTTAATGGTTTACCTGAGTTTAATGATGTTTATTTGTTGATGGTCTTAAAGCTAATTTGTTCACCATTAGTCAGATTTGTGATGATGAGTACATTGTTGAATTCACAAAAAAAAAAAAAAAAAAAACAAATGCATGGTTTTTGATTCTAATAAGAATTTCATCTTAGAAGGAAGTAGATCAAAAGATAATTGCTATTTGCTGTCTAATTTGAATGCATGACATGTTGGGATATCTGATAAAGAGTTGGTTGAATCTAAGATAGTCCATATTGATCATGTTTCAACTGAAAACCAACTAGCTGCTTTGTTTACCAAGGCACTAGACTTAACAAGATTTGAAAAGCTGAGAAATTTTACTGATGTTTGTCAGTTGCATGAATGATTACTATTACAATCATGTAAAAGGTATCTAAAGCATCATGAGATATATTTTAACTTAGCATTTTATGAGTTGTTTTGTTTATTTTATTGCAATATAATACTATTAAATTGATGAAATTTGGTTATGAATACAGAATTGGCTACCTGTATTTGTGGAGTGAAAGCCATCATTTGAAAGCAATTCATATGTATCTAAGAAATATACTTAGATTGCCCATTCAACATAGAAAAAGTTACCACCATACATGTGTGAAGCCACTATGTTTTGAATAAATTCAATTAAGATTAATTTCTGTCTATTTTGGAGATATGATGAGATTGACCACTTGATTGAATAGTGATTTGTTTAGAAATACAACAACTCAAAGGTAATTAATATTGATTTATTCATTTCTGGTTATGCCTTGTTAAAATTTGTCATATGATGTCAAGATGCTTTAGTCAAGACTATGTTAATAGTTACAGTTATGTTATTTGTGATTGTTGTGTTTTAAATTATTGTCTAACTCAGCTATGTAATTTCTTGTTAGTGTTACTGTGTCCAAGGAAAACACATTAGCAAGAAGGTTTGAAATTGAAATTGTGTTAGAGTGGCAGGACTCAATAACATTCAACCTTGCATTAAGTTCTTTCAAGCCTAAATATTTGTGTTTTATTTTCTCAAGGACAAATTTGCAAATCAAAATCTTGTTTTGAGGGGTGTTGATAATGAGATTTATTCTTTGATATGTTCAAAAACTGTTGTCTAGAGATAACTTGTTGGTTACTCTATTAAAGGTCAAGAACAAATCAATCAATCTCAATTGTTCCCTAGGTATAGACTCCTAAATAAAATTGCTAGGTACAACTGGACCCCTACATCAAATTCAATTGCCATTAGCGTTGACAGAGCCAAGTTCTTTTATTGTTTAGGCGAGAATAAGAGTATTAACTTGGGAATGTGGATAAATGATTATATAGTTGCTGTTGCTAAGAATCATCCTCAAAGATTATATTTTCCTTATCTCATAATGAGAATTTTACCGAGCCCCAAAATGATGACTAAGCAGTCTTTAGAGTCTGTGCAGGATACTCAGCAAAATTCATCTAATAGTCTTACTTTAGTTTTGAGGAGCAATAGCATTTTTTGTTAATCAGCAGAAACTCAGGAGCAGAAAAAAGAGAATGATGCAAAAGTGCAAGCTCATCATGATTTTTTTATTGAAACATTTTGTAGGTTTCTCTTTAGTAGGACAAGCTCTAGCTACTGCAGGTTCTTTCACCTTTGGAGTTCACATAAGTCAATCACCTATTGCAACTCAGCAAGAACCTCCAGCAATTTTCATTCCCATTGATACCACGCAACAAAAATCACAAGCAATCCCACTTACTAATGATGCAATTCCAATTGAAGACACCCCAGTTCTAGTTTTTACAACTGAACTATCCCAATCATAACTCTTGAACCAATTGAATCACCGCTTACTAGTCCAGTTCCTGTTATAACTGTAGAAATTTCTACCACCATTCCATTCGATATCCAATCTTCTCTTGTTCAAATTGAACCCCCTATAGTTGATATGATTAGTCCAATCTCTCAACCTATAGTTGAAGAAGTTCCATCGCCAGCACAATCCATTATAGCATCTCATCATTCCTGCTCCACTTCAGCTGACAAGGACGTTTCTCCACCAACTGCTTCAACTCATTGCTGCATATGTCCTTTCTCAAGCCAAAAGTTACAGCTCAATAAGCTAAGAAAATAGCTGAAACTCTTACTGTAGTGACAACTACCTTATTTGAGTAGTCTAACCCAGTTCCCTCTCCCGCTGTACCTTCAAAAAGACAAAGATCAAGGACAAGAGTTTGCTTTCTTAAGAAAGGTTTCATGCCCAAAAGGTTTGAAAAACAATGCTCTTTGGCACTTTATGTAGAAAAGATGGGGAGTAGAGAATTTTGGGGAGTAAGGCAGAATTTGAAAGTTATTTTGTTTGTTATCTACTAGTTGGAACTTTTTACTTTTGCTGATATGCTGATGAAAATTTTACATTTAGATGTTTGTGTTGAGGGGGAGAAGAACATACTTAGGTAGGACTGCTGAACTTAAGGGGAGAAGATGCCATTTGTTTTCTTTTGATGTTTGGTTTGCACTTAGTTGGTTACTTATTTGGTTTGTCTTTCTTGCATTACTTGGCCTGTACGAACCTTGCAAATACCGATTGACTAAGTCGTTTTGCAGGAAAGTTTGTAACTGTCCTAGTACAGTTCTGGTTGGTTAAGTTACATTATTTCTAACTGACTTTGAGCAGTTATTTTGGCACTTTGTGAGCAAACAAGGGGGAGAAGAATGGATATGTCTATGATATATCTTGTCGATACGTGTTTTTTTTTGGTTGACAGGACTTCTGCAGATTTGTCTTTCATAGACATATGGGTGTTTTCTCACAAAATGCCAAAGGGGGAGATTATTGGGTCAATGCCATGTGGATTGCCACGTGTTCAACTTTGTGACATTGGCATTGCGTTATTGGCATTTTGGAGAAAATACAGATCTTGATATTTTATTTGTTATTTTCCTATTTCAACTCAATGGGTCCAGTTAGGAAACTCTTAATTGCAAAATATTTCAAGAATCTGTTTTTAATCTTTGGAAATATTTTTATTTGATTTTGCTTTAGGAAAGATTCTTTATTTTGGTTCATTATTGATTGCTCTAAAGTACTTTTGTTTTCCTAAGCATTCAAGATATGTAGATATGGAAAGGTTTTGGGAATTCTTATATAATCAGAATGTAGAATATTTGTTTTCCTACTCTATTACATATTTTAGTTCTCTCCGATGTTACTGCTTCAGTTAGGAAAGACTTAATTGTTAAGTATTTTTAGGATATTGTTTTCAATTTTTTAAAGTATTTATTTTATCTTATATTAGGAAAGATTATGACCGTGATTATTCATTGAATATCTCAAAAGTGATTTGCCTTTCCTTGACTTCAAGATATGCAGTTATTTGATTAATATCAAAAGGATCTTGAAAAATCCTTATTGGATAAAGATTGCTTGCTGGATGAGTTCTAATATAAGAAGACTTTTATTTCATGTCCAATTTAGGAAATTAAAAGATTATTTCCTATTATTCATCGATCTTTATCTCTTAAATTATATCGAAGATCTCGTGGATAAAGAAAAGAATTCAGTTGAATGGGAACACTATATAAAGCAATCTTCACGGTTGGAAGACTTACACATTCAGAGAAGAAAGCAAGTGAAAGTGAAGTTGTGAGAGCTAGGCTGAACTGTGTCTTTTTATAATATCTTTGTTTATGTGATGAACCTTGCAAATGCTGACTGACCAAGTTGTTTTGTAGGAAAGTTTATAACTATCCTAATACAGTTATGGTTGGTTCAATTACATTATTTCTAACTAACTTTGCGTAGTTATTTTGGCACTTTGTGAGCAAATAAAGGGGAGAAGAATGGATATGTCTATAACATGTCTTGTTAATATATGTAAATATATATATATATATATATATATATATATATATATACTTGTTAATATAAATAAATAAATAAATAAATAAATATATATATATATATATATATATATTGTTTCCGGGTGACATGAATTTATGAAGCTATTGGGTATATACAGGGTAATTACAAAAGAATAAATTTATGAAGTTTGCACCAAGGGGTTATGTATAATATACCAATGGACAACCCAAAAGACATAAGACACCATTCATATCCTTTTGAAATAACCATAATTAACCAACCAGCGATTATGGGAGTTATTTGCAATAACTCTTTCATGTGTCTCTTGTTGAAGAGACACATTCCTCTATGTGGCATGTTACACCATATTTATGGTGAACCCCAACACATAGAACCTTGCATGTCACCTATATATATATATATATATATATATATAGATATTAGATCACAAACACTAACAACTCCCACTTGATCTAATAATAGTATACTAGTCGCACAAGTAATAAAGTGATAAGTAAGATATCGTTCCCACGAGGATTGATTCTAATTGAATTTGTTATTCGAAAGCAACAATAAACTAAATGAGGAGGGTTTAGTTGATTGATTAACTAGATGAAATATTAATGCAAGTAAAGAATAACAAAACAGAAAGTTAATTTGAGTGGAAACTCAATGAGAGAAACCTGGTTAAGGGATCCTTCTCTGCCACAAGATATGGATTTGCTAATTAATCATAGAATTGTCATCCAATTACACCATTGAAATTATCAACCGTAGATAACAACAAGCTCTGTTATCCCAATCTTTCCTTACTTTGTTGTTAAATAAAACAGGCTCTTTATTTAATCTCTATCCATTAAACAACCTAGAACAAGCTCTCTAAATTTAATTCAATGGATGCATTACGATAAGAAAGATAGGTTGATCTAAGCAATAAACACACAAGCTCGGATTATTTAACTTAGGTTGTATTCTCCAATTGCAATCTCTGATCACAATTTTGCTACTAAGGATTAGAAATTCAAGACAATTACGGATCAAGATTTCTAGTCTAGCAATAGACAATATCCAGATTATATTCAGTTGGCCACCCAAATACAATCCAGCAAGCAATCATAAGCATTAGACATGGGAAATACAAGCAACTTCAATTAGAGAATTGGATAACAACTTCTTGCACAATCAACTTACAAAAACCATATCAGGGGCTTTGAAATCACCCTCAACCAATTCAGATTCAGTTACACATGTTTAAGAACGTGGTAAATACAATACAACATGGAGACATTCCAGAAAATGAAAGGGAAGGGAAAAACTTAGCAAATTTGATGTAATTCTCTTTGGATTGTAGTTCTTCCTCTTTCCAAGCTTCCTTTCTCCTTCAAGAACTCCAAGAGATGAAAGAATTCCAGAGCTGCAGCCTCCACCACGTTCTCCCCTCTTCAAGTTATGAAAATAAAACCCTAAAATGTGTTTAAATACTCTGCTACAGTAACGTGCTACAGTGTCCCGTATTATACATGCTACAGTGATGTGTGGAATTACATTTCTACACTTCTCACACTGTTTTGATTACAACTTTCGGTACACTGAATGGATTCATAAACCGTAAATTTCTCCAAAAAGTAGACTTCGAGAGCTTTTCAACGGTATATGATATGTCATCGGGTTCATTGTATATCAATACAATTAAATCCGAGAAGATGGTTGACTAGCAGAGGTGAAAATGAAGGGTTTTACTCCATTTTTGTGCAAGTTGCTCCAAAACTCCTACAAACATCAAAACCACACAAAAACATAAAAATACCAAGGAATATAGCAAAGAAACATGGACGAATTGATATTAAAATGATATATAAATAGACACTTATCACAACTCCCACTTGATCTAATAATATATAGCTAGTTTGACTCTTCAAACTGACATCAGAATATGGTTACCTTTGTTGTTACATGTACACAAATTTTAACCATAATTGATCGTATCTGAAATTTCTTTATCAGATGATTTCATCTTACATTAAGTAAAATGACACCAATTCTCTTAAACTAGGAAATACAATCCGTACCTAATTACAATTGGCAATAAAACTATTTGATCTGCATTCGAAATTTAGATCAAGTACTTCCTCTTATCTTGAGGTTATCCTTAATACACCTTATTGATGACTTTGCAGTACGTGCGTGATGCTATATAGACCATTCTAGAAACCTCAAAATGGATTTTACATTCTAGAGATCTACAATAACTCTTGTTACCTCGTTAGTGATCTCTATCTTTTATCCGGCCATTTTAAAATAAGATAGAGTTATATTATTATTAATCTCAGGCATCCTTAAGATATTTAGAATAATTTCTTCTTCATACCACATGTCCAACTACACATCTAGATAATTCTCAAACCCATTGTAGTTACATGCTCTCTGAACTTATCTAGAGATAATCCTTTGGTTATAGGATCAGCCACCATCTCACCAAAAGGTAAATAGTCGACTTTAATGTCACCCCTCTCCACCATATCTTGGATATAGTGATAATTAATATCAATGTGTTTACCCTTAGAGCTATTTGCTCCACTTTTAATTAAAAAGATGGCAGACTTACTACCATAAAGCACATTGACTGGTTTAATAATTAAATCTAATTATAAGCTTTCAATGAACCGCTTAGCCCATATTGTAGCACTTGCTGTTATGCTACAAGAAATATATTCAGCCTCCATGGAAGACTTAGCAACATAATTCTGTTTCTTACTGAGCCAAGAAATAGCGGTTCCTCCAAATAGGAAAATATTACCACTTGTTGACTTTCTATCATCTAAATCACCTACAAAATCTGCATGACAATAACCAACAAGTGCTAGATCACTTAAACTGAAGCATAGTTTCATGCCTTTTGTGTCTTTTAGATATTTCATAATCCTTTTGACTGCTTGCCAATGTGCTTTACCAGGATTTGACTAATATTGATTGACTACTCCAATTGCATGATATATATCTGGCCTTGTGCTAGTCATTGCATACATCAAACTTCCAATCCCTTATGCATAAAGAACATTCTGCATCTCTTGAATTTCCTCTTCAGTTTCAGGGCACATCTCTTTAGTAAGAGTTGTGACTTGCACACAAGAGTACTCAATGGTTTACATTCTACCATATTAAAGTGCTTAAGTACTTTATCTAGATAATTTCCTTGGTCTAGATAGAATAACTGAGAAGTTCTATCTCATGTAATCTTGATGCTTGAAACATAGAAGGCTTCATCCATGTCTTCCGTCTCAAATTGAGAGTTAAGATATGATTTTGTCTAACTTTCATATCATTGCAATTACTAGCTAATAAAATGTCATCTACATATAGTGATAAGATAAAAAACTTATCTTGGCACTTCTAGTTATACACAATGATCTAGTGAATTCATTTGGTATCCTAATTCTAAAATTGTTTCATGGAATTTTAAATACCACTGCCTTAATGATTGTTTCAATCCATAAAGAGACTCCTTTGACTTGTAGACTTTATCCTTATGTCCTATAACCACAAAGCCATATGGTTGGATCATATAGATATTTTCCTTCAATTCACCATTCAAGAAAGCTGTTTTGAAATCTAATTGATGCAATTCAAGATCCATCCGTGCAATTATCGACATGAGTATCCTAATTGATGTAAACTTTGCCACTGGTGAATAAGTATCAACAAAGTCAATACCAAGTTGCTTCATATAACCTTTAGCTACAAGTCTTGCCTTATATCTATCTAGGCTTGCATCTGCGTTTAATTTCTTTTTGAAAACCCATTTGCAACCTATAGGAATTCTGCCTTTGGGTAAATCAACTAATTCCCAAACTTAATTTTTCTCAATGGATTCTAACTCATCAATCATGGCTTTTTCCCACTCTTTAGAATTCGATTAAGACATCGTTGCAGAATAAGATCTTAGATCCTCACCGATGGGATTTACCTCATCTAGATTAAAGAAATAATGATCTTCTAGTCTTGTGGATGGTTCACATTTACATTTCCTCCCACTGGATTGTATACGTACGAGAGATAAGCCACCATTCGATAATGATGGAGTTAGAGAAGTATCATTGCCATTTTCCAAAACTGGGGGAAAATGAGGGAAAATGACAATATCAGGTGATTCATGAAACACAACATCACGACTTTCAATCAATCCTTTTTCAAGATGATAAAAATGATAACCACTCCCACTATTTGAATACCCTATAAATTTACAAACCCAAGTCTTAGAACTTAATGTATCATGTGAGGGTCTAGGAATCAGCACTTATGCTTTACAACCCTAAATACGAAGATGAGATAAATTAGGTTTGACACCTCACCAAAGTTCATATGGTGTAAATGATTTAGCATTTGTCTCAACTCTATTCAAAATGTAAGTAGCACTTGATAATGCCTCTTCCTAAAAATGTAAAGGCATACTAGAATATGCTGACATGGATCAAACCATATCTATTAGAGTCCGATTATGTCTTTTAGCAATCCCACTTTGTTATGGACTATAGGCATAGTATAACTATGTTGTATTCCACTCTGTTTGCAAAATGAATCAAAGGCTTCATATTCTCCACCACAGACACTATGTAGGGTTTTAATGGATCTTCCTAATTGAGTTTCAACTTCTAATTTATAATTAAAGCTTCATATTTATGCTTCAAAAGAGAAACATGACCGTACCTAGAGAAATCATCAATAAAAGTAATAAAATATTCCACTCCTCTATGTGTCTTAACTCTCATAGGTCTACATAAATCTAAATTAATTACCTCAAGTAAATCAGATGATTGCCAATAAGACGAGAAAGGATTTCTCGAGAATTTTCCTTTAACACATGATTCACAAATGTTAAAGTCATCCAGATTTACTTTAGTATTAAACCTTTATGATGCATGCACAACATTTTATTCTTATTTATGTGACCTAATCTAAAGTGCCATAATAAAGTAGAATTCAAATAATTAGACAAAAGAGCATACTAAAAAAAGCAATTATTTTTGTTAATATTAGAAATTGGAATACATATTAATGTTGAGTAGGATTGATTTATGCATGCTTTGATACCACTGTAGAATTTTGAGTAGTATTGATTTACTGTGGTTAAGCTGTTGGGTACATATAGGGTAATTACAGAAGAATTATTTATGAAGTCTGCACCAAGAGGGCATATATATTATGCGAATGGACATAACCCAAAAGACATCAGACACCATTCATATCCCTTTGCAATAACCATAATTAACCAACTAGTGGTTATAGGAGTTATTTGCAATAACTCCTTGATATGTTTCTTGTTGAAGAGACACATCCCTCTATGTGACATGCTACAACATATTTATTGTAAACTCCACCACATAGAACCCTACATGTCACCTATATATAGTTGACATGCAGAAAGAAAACGTTTTGAAAAAGGGAATTTTGGAAATACTAACAGAAAGAAAACTTAAGAATGGGCATTTTGGAATAATTGTTATTTTTCCTCTTTGCAAATGCAATGGAAATTTGACTTTGTAATTGTTTGTTGTTATCAAATATTCTCCTTTTTCAAAAAGTTTTTTCATAAAAGTAATTCAATTAATAAAATTAGATAGGGTTCCTTTGGCGAACAAAAAAAAATCATATATTTCAAATAGTCAATTTTTAAAATCAAGATTTTGTAATCAAAATAATTAAAGATATTAAAAAAAACTTACAGATGTAAGAGATGCCACTGCCCATACTGCTCATTAATTGAAAACAAGAGTAGCTCTTGATCTTTCCTTGGTCGCAAAAGTACTCCAAGAAGAAGCACGATATCTTTTGGGCATACAAAGTGTTTAAAGCTCACTCAACCATGTTCACGTGTCTTTCATTTCTATTTGCATCCAAGATAATAATGACCCCTTCTCTTGGTGACGATGAAACTGATGGGAGCTCCAAAACATTAATTATTTAGGTTGTTCACTAATTTAAAGTCATCGAGGAGGAGATGATTAATTATAATTTGTTGCTGCTGAAGTGAAGGTGAAGGTTGGATTTAGAAAGCTGGCTGCTTAAAGAGATCTGGTAGGTTTGCTTTCTAATATTAAAATTATATGGAAAAGTTAATGTACAATAGGGATGTATGGCTTTGAGTTCGACGATGGCTTTGTCTTTTTCTATCTGTTCTGGGTATCTCAATGGCATTCTTTGTTTGAACAACTTGCATAGTAAATGCTTGATAATTACTAAAGTTTAGGCAAATATATATCACTTACTACCATAAATATAATAGTAGCATTGATAGTCCCGAGTATATTAAAATGGCACAAACAACTCATAGTTTTGGTAATAGCTTTAAGTAACCCTCACACTAGTGTTAATACATTGAAGGGTAAATTGAAAATTTTCTTATCCTATTACATTCAGAATTGCAAACTTTCTTAGGAAAATTGAAAAATTGACCCAAATTAAAGGGCTTCGTTGAAAAATAGCCCACTCGAGCTGAGAAATTACCCAATTGTCCTTCTTCATTAAATATGTCAAATAACTTCATGTTACTTCCTTTCTCCTTCGTTTCTTCTCCATTCTCATGGCAAACTCTTCTACCCAACTCTATTTTTCTCAAACTATTGTATAATCTGTCTATCTCTATCATTTGAACTGACTAATCTTCAAGATCTAAGCAAATAAAATATCATTAGGTAAGAAATCTCTTTCTAAATGAATTTCTATTGTTTTACTTCATACCTTTAATGTTCGTCAAATATTTATTGTCTAAAAACATGGTATTAGCTTAGAATAAGTGAAATGAGCTAAAATTTGAAGTGTTCTTATACTTACCTACAAAAAAAAAAAAACTAGAATTTAGAGAAAACCTAGGTTTTTGGCTAAGAAAGATGAAGGCTCGATAACGCGCTTTGTCATTGTCAAGTGTCACACGTTGTCGAACACCATTTGATAGAGAGAAGGATGTGCTTATCATTGTCGGATGAATGTACTTGATAGGACTCGACTCATGATGTCGAGCATTGAGCTCTGTCATCTGATAGTGACCGATGACATATCAAGTTCTACTGTCAGATGAGTGACCAATGGTGGTCGACGCTCGACAATGTGTGCTGACCTATATTGTCATGTGTCAAGCTTCATTGAGCTTTGTCGACTGTCGAATATGGTTGCCAATATCTATTGAGCAGAATAACAAAAATTGTTCTTTTAGCGGCTTTTATGTAATTATTACACAAATTTTTTATTTGGGGATGAATTTTGATATGTCTTTTTCATGCAGGATAGAAACTATGCGTATTTTGATATGCTACAATGGTTTTTGAAAGATGCAACAAAATGATGGTTATCTATACATGGCTAGGAGATCCAAGCTTTTGATAATTCCAAGGTGTACTTTTTACAATGAGTTGGAGGAATGTATAATTATAGAGATAGGTTGGGATCTGAGAAAAAAGAACATAACTTTGGAGGTTCAATTCTCTTCCAAAGGTCCTTCGCCACGTTGACTCATATTGGGACTGACAAAGATGTTTGTTTTTTTATACAATATAATTTGGAGGACTAGCAATCATATACACCACTAATTATCACAGTTGAAGTTATTGACAAGCAAAGAACAAGGTGAAGATCTAGTCCATTAATGAAGAGGTGAAGTTCTTCTGATTTGTCTTTCTTTCACTTAGCAAGTGGAAGCATTAATTAAGTGATTCAATGCGTGTTTATGCACCATAATAATTTAATAAATAAGTTGGCCTTAACTTTCAGTAGTCTTTTGGGCATGCAAGGTATCAATTGGGTAGAGTTTCAGGTTGTCTTGGTCTGAAACAATCGTTGCCTTTGCGAGTCGTACATCACTTTCATAGCATTAGAGAACTTGAGAGTTTAGGCATTCTTAGAAGCGATGGTGATGATGATGATGACAATGACAATGAACATAATGATGATTGTAGTAGTGATTGCCAGGATCTGAATGATGGTTTAGATGACTGCAATGTTGATTTTCAGAATTTGAATGAAGGTTTGGATGACAGTTTGGTTGACGATTTGCGAACACCCAATAAAGGTATTTGCCGTTGACCTTTCCTTACTCCAATTCCTACTTCACCTCCTTTTCAATCTAAAGGACTTGAGGCAGAACCAATGTTTAACAATGAGCTGGGTGTGGCAATAGATTTTGTGCCTGACAAAGCAAATTTGGGTCCTCAAAATGACAAGCATATCGATAATGAGCATTAGAACAACGAGCGCAAGGCAAACACATTCAGGTGATGCCAATTGAAGATGATGCTATATCATTTATAGTTGACAAAATTCATGTTATAGTTAGGTAGATGTTTAACAAACAACACTGAGCTTCGAGAGAAGTTATCCAATTTGCCATTATGATGTAACTTTTAGTTCAAGGTGAAGAAATCTAACACAACAAGGTTTGAGATCGTTTGTCATGCTGAATCTTATAAATGGTGATTACAAGTAATGAAGGTAGCATATTCTAATTTCTTCTAGGTTAGAAAGTATAACAACCAACACATATATTCAGGCGCTGGGCTTCACCTAAATCAAACAAGCTAGTGCACATGTCTTAGGAAACACATAAAGAGCAAATTCATTCAGGCATCTAGAATATATCGACCCAGGGACATAGTGTTTAATGTGCAAGAGGTATTGAGTGTAAGCATCACATACAACAAGGCATGGAGGGCAAAAGAGCCTGCTTTGGAAGAACTTCATGGATCTTATAAGAAATCATTCTTGCTTCTCCTGTAATATATTTGCATGGTGTAGAGAGCAAACCCGCGGACCAAAACAACTTTAGAAACTAACGGTAGCGATCAGTTCAAGTATTGTTTTAATAAGATTAGGGGCTTCTACTGTAGGATTTGTCTCCTCCATTAGGTCAGTTATTGTAGTGGATGGTTATTTTTAAAGGGAAAATTTAGAGAGACCATGTTTTTGGCATATTGTATGGATAAAAATAAACAAATTTATCCACTGGTGTTTAGAGTGGGACATTCTAAAAATGATGATTCCTAGACTTGGTTTTTGACACAACTACGTGATCATGCAGTTGGAAGTGTGCAAAATTTAGTTTTTATTTTTGACCAACATGCAAGTATTGAATGAGCTGTTTTGCCTGTTTTTCCTGGTGCACTCCATGGATTGTGCTTTCATAACCTTCTGAATTGAATATTAATGTATTGTCTTCAGATTTGCGTGTTTTTGGTATGAGATTTGTAGAAGTTTTCGATTTAAGCTTTACTGTAAATATATATACTCTTATTTTATAGAAGAAGTCATTCCTTGTATTTCGATAGAGAGAACTAAAAGCTGCCCAGGGCCAGTTTATGAATATATGGGGCCTAAGGCAAAATTAAAAGAAAAAATGTCTTTTATATTTAATATAAAAAATTGATAATTAAAATTTTTTGAATATAAATTTGTTTATTCATATCTTTTTTTCTATATAAAAATATTTTATATATTTTTCCAAGAGGGTGCTATTACGAATACAATTATTATTCAATTTTTTCTAATAATTTTATTATCTATCATTTTTTAATATTATTTATATACAATTACTAACTTTTCACCATTTTTTCATAATTGTTTTTGAAAATTTTACCAACTATTCAAGTACTTTTTCTAACCATTATTTTTTTACTTAAATTATTCATGATATCTAGATTGATATTTTATGATACACATACCTAAAAGAACAAATGAAATAACTCCAAACTAATGTGTAATAAATAAAAAAACCTATAACCACTACAAGAAAAAAGCTCATATTCGGCGGTTTTTAGCCGCCACGTAAGTATATATTTGCCGGTTTCGAAAATGCCATTATTAGCGGTTGGTCAAATTGCCAATTATGTACCAAACCATACTTCTCATATAAAAGAGACAAGTATAGTCATCTAGTAGATGATGAGGTATGCTCCATATTTGCCACTTTTTAGTCAAATATTGATGTCTTCATCGGTAACTTTTTTTTTAATTTTACCATATTTAGCAGTTTTTGACTAGTAAGTAAATCAGTTTTAAAGGTGACTTTTTTGAAATTCAACATATTTTGCAGCTTTTAACAGATAAGTAAACAGATTTTAATAGTAATGTGAACGAGGCTTTCATCCTGCCAAAGCATTTGCGACCACGACACTGTGTCAAAGCCTCTTTTAAGACTTAAGGGAACACAAAAAAGTCATGGGCACGTTTGGAGAAATGAAGTCGCCACCCAATTATTCAATTGGGAATGAATAGCGGCAATCTAATCCCTCTATTCAGGACGTAAATTACCCTCATCCCTTCAGAGATGGGTTCGAGAAGTTAGGTACAAGTCACTCGACCCGCCCGCATCAAAATTTAGCCTCCGCTAGGGTATACCAAATAAAAATATCTCATATTGACATACAGTCCACTTAAGTTGTTAATTTTGTGCACATATTTCATTTAATCATCATTAGACATGTGAGGTGATTATTCAATCGAATAAAAGTTATATATTCATCCACAGAAAAAGGGAGAAGAATTGAATTATATTTCTTTCAAATATGGGGGATAACGGAAGAGTAATACATTACTTTGTACTTCAACAATAAAATAAATTCTATTTCTAACACTCATATATTCATTCAATTACAAGTGATGGTCCCTTACCATCAATGTGAGTCCACCACTACTTCATGGCATCATATAATGACACTTCTTATCATGATATATTCAATAATAAGTCAATTAATTGAAATGCAATATAAAGTGATAATCTAACATCATGGCACTTTGACATAGATTCGATAATTCTATCATGGCATTCTAACCTATAGCAATTCTAGCATAATTCATATTAATTCATAATATCATGGCATTTCTAGCCTAAGCATGATTATCATGGTATATTCTAGCCTAAACATGGCATAGACAAGGCTAATTCAAGTAATTAACATCAATCAAAGCTATTCTAGCTCAATCAAAGCATTCAAAGGGGCAATATGGTAATTCTATGCTATTTCCTAGCATGCTTCAAAGAAATTGTATGCTCTTATAATATGATTCTAATCATGTGATCCTAAGCATGATTCTAAGCATTCGCAAAGAAAATTAAACTCCTAAACATGTTTCTTATAAAGAAGGAATAACAAACTTACCTCGACATGCTTATCTTTCTCCCAAAACAAACAAAAGAGATAAACAGTTTATAAAATCCTAAACTTGCTCCTAAGCATAACAAATAAACCCTAGTCATGCTTAATTCTGAGCAAGAAAATGAACAAAAAAAAATTAGGGGAAAAAAAGATGACTGCTCTCAAGATGTACCTTTCCCAAGTTTAGAGTAATAGAATGTCTAAAAATCTTTAAACTAGAAAAGACTTCACGAATTCTCGAGCGTATCTTTTAGAGTGAGAAGAGAGGATTATATTCCATAATCGGTGTGTCTTGAAAAGTGAGGAGAGGGGATCTTTTTATAGTGGAGGGTTGAGGTTGAAAAAGGAAGCAGAAAACAAAAAAGGAAGGTCTTAATAAAAAATTTCCAAGAATACGCCACCAACAGCTGAGCAGCTATTTGCAAATTACCAGGTGGCTGTTAATCAACAGCCAAGTGGTTGTTTGATTGCTTGGTGACTGTTTTACCTATTTTGACAATCGGGCGGTTGTTCCTCCTTCGGTCCTTCCTATTTTGGGACTTTGTAATGTAGTCCATTCAATCGGGCATAGCTTTTTGAGTTTAACTCCGATCTGTGATTTGCAAATATTTACAAAAACTAGACATCCATAGGTTTGCAAAGGTATATGATTCATCAATAGATTCATTCTAGACTAATTTTGATGATTTTTTGAAGTCACATGTCAGTTTTCAAGACATTTCATTGATTTTTTCTCACCTTTCTTTCCTTAGCTTTCAAGGGCACTTTGGTCATTTTTATCACTAGACATTCAACTTCACTTCATCATTGGGCCCAAAAAATTTTGTGTCTATAGCTTGCCCCTACTTTGGAGAAGTTTGTGAGATATAAAAATCAATAAAGTACTCTTACTTCATCTTTCCTCATGTCATTTTTGGCATCCTCGCCTTCATCTGCATTTTGTCAAGTTTCTCATCTTCTACCTTCCACTCCTATTCTTGTAAACGAAGTGTGCCCACTCAAAGGTCAAGGTGCCAATTCAAGGGCAAACATGCCCATCTAAGGGCTAAGGTGCCTATTCAAGGGTGAATGTGCCCACCTAAGGGCTGAAGTGTCCATCCAACGGTGAATGGAAACATCCTTATAATACTATGAAAAAACACTCCTTAGTGCACCTAGTTCTTAGAGTTTTTAACACTAACACTCTTCAGTGCATCTACTTCTTAGGGTTTGGTAACACTCTTTAGTGCACCTATTCTAAGGGCTTAAAACACTCTTAAGTGCACCTACTTCTTAAGGTTTTTAACATTCTTAAATGCGCCTCTTCTTAGGGCTTGTGCCTATTTTAAAAGCTTAAACACTTTTAAGTGCACCTATTTCTTAGGGTTTTTAACATTCTTCAATGCGCCTCTTCTTAAGGCTTATGCTGATTCTAATGGCTTAAAACACTCTTAAGTGTACCTACTTCTTATGGTTTCCTTCTAACGCATGCCCATTAGGACAACTTTTATCATGCACTACTTCACGGTCTTTAGACCCTCTTATCTTTCGTGCCTTTGGCTAATTGTTCTTCATTGTTTCTTTAATCTCTTCAAACTTCGAATTTGTTGGGTTTCATGCCCTCCTTCTAGGTATTCTTCATGCTTCTATTCTTGATTGCTTCTGGTCTGTTGGGAAAATCTTTTGATTTGTCATGTTCTAACTTCATTCTTGACTTCTCTTGTATTCATCACGCTCTTTACTAGGGAATTTCTTATCATGTTGTTGATTATCTGACTCACTGGGGATCTTTCCATTATCCTTGCAAATTTCGATAAAACATCAAACATCTCTTGATGATGTAAACACATTTCAAAATTTACCTTGTTCGGTGTGTTCTTCAACAAAATACTTTCTAGTATCGAAGAAATTCTTTCATGCGATTTTGATCAAAAATTTTGTCCACTGGTGTTACTTTTTTTTGCTTGTGAGTTGCTAAACTATTGTGATGGCTAGGTTTTATTATCGAAACATTTCAAAGATTCCTACGATGTTTTAAGGTCAATGTAAAGTTTTCTTCCCTTTTTCATCTCTTTCTTTTTCTCTCTTCTTTTTCTCTTTTCTCTTTTCTTTCCTCTTTTCTTTTTGTCTCTCTCTCTCTATTTTTCTCTTTTTTCCCTCTTTTCTTTTTCTTCTTTTTTTTCCTCTCTCTCTCTCTCTCTCTCTCTCTCTCTCTTTTCTCTTTCTTTTTTCTCTCTTTGACCTTTGACCTTTTACCCTTCCAACTATTTGACTATGAATCTTCTTTTGTTTTCAAATCCTTTCTTCAAGGTGACCTTTCATCTTCAAGGTGGATTTATTCTTCAAGGTGAACATCAAATATCTTCTTCAAAATCCCTTCTTTAGGGTAGACTTCAAATTCCTTCTTCATGGTGAACCGCGTTCTTTAAAGGAGATGCCTTCTTCATGGTAGTTGCCCTCTTTAAGGGGGATTCCATCTTTAAGGTAGATGCATTCTTTAAGGAAGATGCCTTCTTCAAGGTGGATACCTTCTTCAAGGTGTATGCCTTCTTTAAGGTAGGCACCTTCTTCAAGGGAGATTCCTTCTTCAAGGTGAATGCATTCTTCAGGGAAGATGCTTTCTTCGAGGGAGATTCCTTCTTCCATATGAGTGCATTCTTCAAGGAAGATGCCTTCTTCAAGGGAGATTCCTTCTTCAAGGTGAATGCTTTCTTTGAGGAAGATACCTTCTGCAAGGGAGATACATTCTTCACAGTGAAAGCGTTCTTCAAGGAAGATACGCTCTTTAAGATGAATGTCTTCTTCAAGGAAGATGCCTTCTTTAAGGGAGATTCCTTCTTCAAGGTGAATGCGTTCTTCACAGAAGATGCCTTCTTTAAGGTGGATGCCTTCTTTGAGGGAGATTTTTTCCTCAAGGTGAATGCCTTCTTCGAGGAAGATACCTTCTGCAAGAGAGATTTCTTCTTTAAAGGTGAATGCATTCTTCAAGGTGGATGCCTTCTTCAAGGAAAATGCTTTCTTCAAGGGAGATTCCTTCTTCAAAGTGAATGCGTTCTTCAATGTGGATGCCTTCTTTGAGGGAGATTCCTTCTTCAAGGTGAATGCCTTCTTCAAAGAGGATGCTTTTTGTAAGACAGATTCTTTCTTCAAGGTAAATGCCTTCTTTCCAAATCGTTCTTCTTGAATTAAGTCTCCTCAAGATTAAGCTATCTAATAAAACTAATCTACATATTTGGATTTATTTGGGACTAAATTACTTGATTTAAGTGACTTGCATATCATATTCTTTCAATTACACTAGGAATTAGGCCTTCTTCCTTTATGGTTACCCCTAGTATTTCACACTACATTATGATTTCTACAAAACTCAATCACTTCTAGACTATGCTCCATTTTAGATCGTGCTTTCTACAAGAAAATGTTTGATGTTTCGTGTATGCATGATGTCTATCTTCATAATGTTTTCTAACTATATACTTCTTGCTTGGACTAGATGGGTCACTAGCAAATTAGGTGTCTAGAGTAAGAGGTTTAGTATCTTTAGGTTTAAGTCGTTGCTTCTTCCATTGATGCTGATGATAATGGTGATGATGAGTGAGAACTATCATCATCAACCTTTTGTTTTTCCCTTCTACTTCTCCTCACACCTTCGAATGCCTCTTCTCGTATTTTCTAATATGTTTAAGGCCATTCTGAAAGGCCCCCTAGCCTCTCTTAAAGTTTTGAAAGGACGATGATTGGAAACGACTCGAATTTAATGAACTTTACAATTTGAAATTCCTCCGACATATAATGCTCGACATTTTTTTCTTAAGGAATACACAACCTTTTGGGATCCTTATGATCATGTCTTCTGCTTCAATGGGCAAAAGCTTTGCCCCTTGTATGAGGAATTCTCTGCCATACTCAGTTGTCATTCGTCCAGTTCTGAGAACATTATTCTGCCTACTGTTGAGACACCATTGATGTCTTATCTTGTCAACTTCTTTGACTTTCTGATTTCTACCATAGCCATTCACACCAAAGGTGGTAGGGTGACATCATCTTCCATTATCCCTTTGCTTGAGACGATCAATAGGACCTCATTCAGTTCACTTCGCCTTCTTTAGTTCTGCCTTCTTATGCCATTTCTACTGGTCTGACCAGATGGTCTAAAAGATCCATATCTTGTGGTCATCATTCCTCAATGGGACCAAGTTTCACTGCAGTTTCTTTGATTCTAGTTAAGACCTTGATTAGACTGGATTGAGTTAAGGTTGATCTGAGTCAAAGATTTAGTGGAAGTCTTCTGTTTCTTTATTTTTTTTAAACCCTGAATTTTGTCTAAGCTGCCCTTTCGCGTTTTTGACTTAGCGGGTTCATTCATTCATTTTTTTTTTGTGCCCTAACTTTTGCCTAAGCTGCCCTTTTCGGGTTTTTAACTTAGCGAGCTTACTCTAACTTTTGTCTAAGTCACCCTTTTTGGGATTCCAACTCAGTAGACTTTTTCTTTTTCTTTCGTGCCCTAACTTTTGCCTAAACTACCCTTTCAGGTTTTCAACTTAGCAAGCTTACATTAATTTTCGCCTAAGCCGCCTTTTCAGGTTTTCAATTTAGCAGGCTTTTTCTTATATTTCTTTTCTTTTGTTTCTTTTTCTCAAATTTGGTTACAATAGTGGCTGTCCATTCTAGCACCAGTTGAAAGGACTATTTCCTATTATAGCCCTTGACTTCATATAAAGAGAAGACTTTAGAGACATTCTTCCCCAATCGACTTGCTTCGAGTCATTCCTGATACTCAGATTCGCTGACATTGTCCATCGTGGAGGCTAGAGTATGTGATAGTCGTGACATATGTCACATGTGTACCTTTAGCGGGTTTTACCCATAGTTCTTTCTATGATCTTGCTAGATTGTATCAGTAGTATGGACTTAAGTAAAGGATCATGGATTCCCTGATTGCTTTCGGTCTTGGGAGACCGTTTGCTTGTTATCCAGGGTATGTGAAGGATTCTTGGCCATGTCGCATCGTCAGGACGAATCTATTCCATGATTCTGATTTTGAGATAGACAATAGGTACAAGGATTGGGTGACCCTTCAAGCTTCGATTTCTGATCCCACCATTCGAGTTAGACGGTGTCGCGAGCGATATGGTGAGCCTATTCATAGTCCATCGAAGAGGCAGAGACAATGTTGTTAGTTTCATTGTTAGCTTAGGTGTTTAGATGTTTTTCTTTTATTATTATGCAAAATAATAAGACATTTCAAAAGCATATTTGTTCCTAAACATTTTCATTTCATTAATAAGAGTACAATCTTTTTTTTTTAAACAACATGTGCACAATGAGACAACTCCTATCATTAATCAATCATTTCTTGTTTTCTGATTAATTATTTTTTCTCTCACACTTTTTCTTTTTTCTTTTTTTTTCATACATAAAACTTTTATAGCATGTCTACATTGGTAGGCTAAGTGAATTCATTTCCTTCAATGTTTGATAAGATGACGGCTTCGTCAGACATGACCTTCGTCATGATGAACGGGCTCTCCCAATTGGGCTTAAACTTCCCTTTCAGAACAAACTACTAGTTTGGCCTATTTAAGGGCAAATTCCCCTTCCCTGGGCTTCTTTGTCTTTATTCTTTTGTTAAAGGCTCAAGCAACCTATTTCTGATATAGTTGCATGTGGTATTTGGCCTTCATTCTTTTCTCATCAATCAAGGCCAATTTCTCACATCTATTGTCAATACACTCCCCTTCAAGAATTTTTACTTCTATCAGAACTCTCGCTGATTTCATTTCTATCTCAATTGGCAGGACCACTTTTGAACCATATACCAATGAGAAGGGTGTCATGCCTATCAAACTTCTGGGTATTGTTCAATAAACCCATAACAGAAATAATAGCTTTTTCGTCCAATCTTTATATATCTGCACCATCTTAGCCAACATATTCGTCTTCTTGATATTTTTATTGATTGTTTCTACTGCTCCATTTGATCGTGGCCTATACAGGGATGACTTATGTTGTTCAATCCTATGTCTCTTGAATAAGGCCCTAGTCTCTGCTTGAAAATGGACCCCATTGTCAGTTATGACGTGATGTGGTACTCCAAATCTGCATATGATGTTCTTCTCAATGAACTTCACCATCTGCCTTGCCCCTAATTAACTGTAGGACTCAGCTTCTATCCACTTGGTGAAGTAGTCAATAGCCACCACGATATATCGATGCCCATTAGAGGCTGATGACCTTATCTTGCCTAAAATGTTAATGCCCCATGCAGCAAGGAGTCACAGTGCTATCATCCATTGTGGCTCCAAGGGCGGTTGGTAAATCAAGTTTCCATTGATCTGGCACTTGTGACACCTGTTCACAAACTGGATGCAATCTGTTTCCATGGTAAGCCTATAAAAGCCTTGCCTCATTATCTTCTTTGCAAGCATTAGCTCATTCATATGTGGTCCACATACACCACAATGGATTTCCTTTATAAGCCCTCTTGCTTCTTTCTCATTGACAGATCTTAATTGTATCCTTTCTGGCATTCTTTCGTACATCACTCCTTGATGACAAGTAAATTGTTGGGCCAATCTTCGTAATACAGCCCTATCTCTCTCGTTGGCCTCATCTGATAGAATCCTCTCTTTTAGGTATCTCTTCAATGGAGTTCTCATCAACTTCAATCTCTAATACATGGAGTTCCATATAACAAGGACCACATGCTTGTGATATCACTATTAATCTCACCAACAACTCTTAGGTACTCACTTAAACTAATGCCAAAGAAGCCAAAGCGTCAACCATCTGATTCTTATTTCTGGGGAGACGGGTGAAGGTACACTACTTGAATCTCCCAATCAACCTTCTGATGTGCTCAAGGTAAGGTTTCAACCTTTCTTCCCGTAGATCCCGATCTTCACTGGCTTGAGAGATGACTAGTTTTGAATCTTCCAACAATTCTATTTCATTAATGCCCATTGCAATCACAACTTCCAAACCAAAGGCACAGGCTTCGTATTCAGCCTTGTTGGTGGTGACTCTGAACTCCAACTTCTTAGCAAATGGAATGACTTCTTAGCAAATGGAATGGCTTCTTTAGTTGATGATACTAGAATAACTCCTATTCCATCACCATTTCGATTAACAGCTCTATCAAAGAACATCCTACTTCCCACTATCAAGGTTACCCTAAGATGTTTATCTAGGAATTCCAACTCCTATGGTTCATCATCTCTGGATTCATGGCCAAAAACTCTGCTACTACTCTTCCTTTCACCACCTTCTTAATGACTTACTCAATGTCAAATTTTGATAACTAGACCAGCCATCTTGCTAGCTTCCCTACCAATGATGGTGCCTCATAAAGATACTTCATCGGACCCTCATTTGAGTCAACCTTAATCTTATTAGACTAAAAATAATGTCTTAACTTCTTTGAGAGCCAGACCATGGCGGGTTATATTTTCTCCACGTAGCTATACATTGTTTCGTACAGTAGTAACTTCTTGCTAAGTAATAGATGACATGCTCTACACTATTCTCATCTTCTTATGTCAACATAGCACCGATGGTCTTCTCCTCAAGAGCCAAGTGGAGAATCAAATTCTTACCAGGTTTTGGCAATCTCAAAATTGGCAGACTCTGCAAGTATTTCTTAATCTTCTCAAATGCCTATTGGCACTGATCATTCAACTCCACTGACTGATCCTTCTTTAAAAGCCTAAGATCGGTGCATAAACTATCATTAATTTGGCAATAAACCAACTAATATATTGGATCTTCCTAAGAAACCCTAGAACTTTTTTTTCAGTCTGGGGTAATGACATCTCCATAATTGCCTTGACCTTGTCTAGATCTACTTTTATCCTCTTTTTACCAACTACAAATCCGAACAACTTCCCTGAGGTGACTCCAAAGACACATTTTATTTGATTTAGTCGCAGCTTGTATTTCTTCACCCTTTCTAGGAATCTGCCTAAAGCTTGAAAGTGATCTTCTTGAGTCTCGGGTTTCACCATCATGTCATCCACATAGAGTTCTATCGCTTTATACATCATGTCATGAAACAGTGTTGTCACCATTTATTGGTCAATTGCCCCTACATTCTTCAATCTAAAAGGCATCACCTTGTAATAGTAGGTTCCCCATTCAGTAATGAAAGCTATTTCCATCCTATCTTTATTGGCCTTCATTATTTGATTATATCCTAAAAAACCATTTACAAAGGAAAACATCACACTAGCAGCAGCGCTATTCACTAACATATTGATGTGAGGCAAAAGAAAATCACCTTTTGGTGAGACCTTATTCAAGTCTTGATAATCCACACACATTCAGACCCTTCCATCCTTCTTTGGCACTGGCATGATATTGGCTAATCATTCTGGATATTTCACCACTTCTAAAAACTTGGCTTCAATCTGCTTAGAGACTTCCTTTTTGATTTTCTAAGCCTACTCTGGTCTCAACCTCGTTAACTTTTGCTTGACTGGCTTCATGTATGGATATGTTGGAATTGTATGCTTAGTGATGCTTTTCTCAATTTTAGGCATGTCATCATAGGACCAAGCAAAGACTTTTTCATATTTCTTTAGCAATTTTTCAAATTTCTCTCTCTGTTTAGGAGTTATGTCTAATACAATACATATGTTCTTAGGTTTTTCGATTGTACCAAGATTAATGTCATGAGTTTGAATGGTATGGATGTTAAATATGCTAGTGAAATGCGAATTATGATGCACAATGCCATTAGAAAAGACGTCGATCAAGTAAGCAAACTGATTCTTTATTGTATCAAATTTAGGAACATAAACAATATCCTCATTTTTGAAGAGGTTGGGTACTCGTATCTCCTTATAAAATACATCTTTAATTCCTTCTCCAACAAAGACGGTAAGGTCGATGGATAGGTCCATTGGCGGTGCTTGATCTTGAGGCTTCTCCTCCTTGATGGTGATCTTCTCAATTTCCTCAACCATATCATTCCCATTGGAGATTCCTACTTGAAGTATATCCTAGCAGATTTCAAATCTGGGCTTCAACATTCCTTTGAAAACCCATGGTTCAATAGCTCCCACATACTTCATATCTTGGACCTTAATGAATTTGATAAATGTTCCATTCTTGGGCTCAAAGTCTTCTTCTTCCTCTTCGAGCTCATGGCCTAAACCTCTTCTAGAAGTTTAACTTTTGAAATATGGAAAAGATAGTAAACCATGTCTATACCTCCCAAGCCCAATTCTTGACAACTATCATTATTTCTTCATTATTCTAGCTACAATCGGGCTGACTTCATCAATTGTGGTTATGTGAAAGCCGCTCATGTAAGGTATTTGTCCAACCTTTACGCTTAAAGCAGTTGGTGCAATTATTGAGACTAATGGTCATAATGTTCCCATCCATGTTGAATCGGATCTTCTGATGTAAGTTGGAAGGAACTCCACCAAGCAGATGGAACTATGCTCGTCCCAACAATGTAGCAAATGTGACTGGAATATCGAGGACTCTAAAGTCTTCATAGCTTCAATTGGCCCAGTCTTCACTAATGCCCTGAAGATCCTAATGGCACTCCTCTTTGATTCGTCATAGGCTATGATCACCAACTCACAAGGCTCAAGCTCATCTTCACTAACCTCATACTCGTGCAATATCTTCATAGGTACAATATTAATGGCAGACCCATCATCCACCATGATGCAAGAAGATGTCTTCCAACCAATCTCTGCGGTGATGAACAGCGACTTGTTATGATTCCTTTCTTCAAAAGGTAGGTCATCGTCAGTGAAGGAGATTACGCCCCTCTCATTTACCCCCTTAGTTCTCTTCTAGTCAAGATGGTCAATATTTCATTTGTAGTAGTAGCCACTAATATTTTCACCTCTGCCAAAGCCTTTGCCATGGCTTCTCTATGCTTTTAGGATGATATTAACAAATCCCAAACGCTATCATTTGCTTAGGTCTTCTTTAATTGCTTGATCACTTGGTCATCTTCTTCTTTAGTTTCTTCTCTGGCAACTTTTTTTCCCTTCTGACAGTTTTCTTAATTGGTTTCTCTTTCTCCCTCTCATCGTAAAATTTACCACTCCTTCTTACTTTTTGTACACTCTCACCCTTAAGTGTTTCTCCCTTAACTCTCACTTTTTCTTCTTCATCACTACAAAAGTCAGCCTAAAAGTTTGGAAGGTCTTCACTTTAGGGATTTTATCCCATATTCCTATAACTCTCACTTTTTTACACCTTTTAGGTAAACTCTCTCCTCATTCAATGCTCTCAACTCGCTTTCCTTTTCGAACTTCACTATCCTTCTTTACTTTAAGCCTTCTAGATGGTGGGCCTTTTCTAACCCTTTTTTCTGGCCATCCACTTCTTGGTAAAAGCACTTGAAGGCGTGGACTTCTTCTTGGTGGGTGTCACTTCAACTTTTTCTTTTTTTCTTCTTGTGGCTTTTCCTCATCTTGATCACCAAGGCACATAAATTCAGGTTCCAAATTTTGTTTGGCTTCCTTCATTGCAATATTGGTCCAACCATCATTCTTAGTGTAGATCTTGTCAACCAAAGGAATGGGCTCATCTTTGCCATCTCAATGATCTCCTTGGGCTCCTCATTTTTGCACTTTTCAACCTTAGGTTTTTCAATCTTAGGCTTTTTCTTCGAGGCGACCTTCCTAGTGGACGCTTCTTGTTGTTCAATCTTGGACTTCTCCCTTCTCTCGGCTCTCTCAACCCTACTCAATCT
The DNA here is from genome assembly GCA_013180625.2 of Boswellia sacra. NCBI lineage: Eukaryota > Viridiplantae > Streptophyta > Magnoliopsida > Sapindales > Burseraceae > Boswellia > Boswellia sacra. The sequence continues at coordinate 25,590 of SNVD02012485.1, read as the reverse complement.
ACTTTCTTCAAAGGAGTTCATGACTTATCAGTCAAGCCTGACCCAACCATGTTGGTTATTAGAGGAGATACCCGATTATAATTGGGCAATGGATTGCTTCTTATGTTGGGCTCATTTGTCTCTAGGTCAGGAATCTGTCCCTTGTCGATCAAGTCTTAGATCTTATGGCATAGACGAATACAATCATTAGCCTTATGATTGGTTACCTAGTGGAATTCACACTTCTCATGATGCCTCAAACTCTTTGGTAATGGATTTGGAAGCTCTCATGGTGGCAATGGCTATAAGATCCCTTCGGCTCTTAATCTTGTAAAGATGTTGGATAGTGGTCTCCTCAAACGACTAAACTTCCTTTGTTGGGTGACCGCCTTGACCTCTACATGCTTCGTGCTAGATCCACTAGCTTGGTGATACTACCCTTGACTTCTTCTAGGGTAGCTATTGTTGCTTCTTTTCTTCTTGGACTCCAAATCTTCTATTTGGATGCTCGAGTCATACAAGTCTTTGATTGTTTTGATAGGGAAGCCCGCCAGTCTATCACTGATGAAGGTATGGTCTCCATTGATCATTATGCAGACTTGGTCCTTCTCTGTGGGCCTAGTGGTCATCTTGACAGCTTTGGCCCTCCAACAGATTAGATACTCTGAGAAAGTCTTCTTGGGCTTCTAAAGTGTCATCTCTAAATCCCTCAAGGTTACCCCAGTTGGGTATTATTGCAATACTGCTATACAAACTGTTTGGGAAGCTCCTCCCAATCTTCTAGAACTCTCAGAGTGATGAACACTTAAATATGTATGTTAAATAAGAGCTTAATTCATCATATTGTATTAATATTGTTATTAAATTCCTCAATTAAGCATATTTGTAGTCTCTGCATCTTTTGAATTAGCTTCATCTTAATTTCAGTTTTTTTTACAAGTTTGATAAAATAGGCATAACTTTCTATTTATAGATCAGAATAGTGCAAATCTTGATTTGTTGGAAAGCTGATTAAATTATCTACAAGATTGTGTTCACAAGCATCATGAAATTTGGGCTTTTAGTGGACCAAAAATGGGTTTGAAGTGAACCTATCTGTAATTTTGGCCCAGCCTGACCATGCCTCCGTATTTTGACCATTTCTCTTGATATACATATCCAAATCATATGAATCTAGATGTTCTAGAAATCTGAGAGAAATAAATACAAAAATTTTCCAATTGTTCCTTTGTAATTTGACAAGTTTGCCCTCGAATGTATCTATAAATAGAGGTGCATTGTGGCCCATTAAGGCATCTTGGCCCTAGCTGAGATCTTTTGCTATTGTGTTTTCTCTCTTGTGTTTTTCTCTTAATGTTATTAATAAATCTTCTTTTTCTTGCAATTTGTTTTCTTTCTTTCATAATGCTTGCTAAATTCTCTCTTGATAAGGTGAAAAGGTGAAACCCTTCATATGAGAATAAGGATCCTCTAGCTCTTTAATATGTGCTTAAAAATCATAATCTTTTATTATTTATTTTTTATGATTTATATTTATTTTCCTAATCAATCTTGACACCACTTGTAAAGTGGAGGTCTTGATCCATTGCAGACAATCCTTGGCACATCAAATACTTGAATCCTTTCTAGATGTCGTACGGTTCTTTCTTACCGACGCAAGTCTAGTTAGGAATCTTGATTTGTTGTAGACATATGGTGATTAACGTATTGGATGCTTGAACCCATTTACAATAAGTGGTATAAATATTGGTAATGAAACAACTATAATTCATGAAACCAAAATGGGCTTAAATGACATACTCTTCGATTGGAACCTCCTTAATGTCTGGATTCCAATTGAGTTATAATTGGATTGTTTATCCTTATTTGATATATGAATGGTAGATCCCCTAACCTTAGCTTTCATTATTATTTTGTCAATTCTTCTTACTTGTGTATTTTAAATATTCTTGTTTATTGCTTATGAACTTTTTCTTTCATTTGCTATGGTAGGTTTTACCATCTATTTTCATGGATGGTTTTGTCACCTTTTGTTTTCGTTTTACATTTGAACGGTCGGTAGTACCACCTACCATCTTTAGTTATATTTTGTTAACATTATCTTGTTATTTATTTAAATCATTCATATTATATTTGCTCATCTTTTAGTTTGCACCGCTAAATCCTCTTCCTCGCGGATCGATCTTGGTCTTATCAGGTTTATTACTTTGACACTCCTATACTTATAAGATAATCCATTTTTGGATGTGTCAAGTTTTTGGCACTGTTGCTGGAGAAGGTAAAATTTTGCGAAAATTGTATGTATTTCTTTTTCTCATTTTAGATCTTAGTTTTTGTTGTTGGGTGCTCATCTTTTTCTTTCCTTTTCTCTTTTAAAATTGCATGAAAATTTGGTCATGCACATCTAGTGGTAGACTTGTTAGGAAAACATTATCTTCCTTAGAAAACATGGCTAACAATCAAGTGAAAACTTCCATAGATGAAGGGGACAATTGTTCCCAACAAAATGACCAAAACTAACCAACCCTCAAAGATTACATGAATTTGGTAAGGATTAGTACACCATCTTGTGTAGTTTCTCCTCCCGATGCAATCCATTTCAATTTCAAACCGAGTTTTGTTTAACTTTTACTCGCCTTTCATGGCCTTAAAATGGAGAACCCTTATTCACACTTAAAAAACTTTGAAGAGGTGTGTAACTCATACAATGACCTAAATTGTAGCATAAATACCATTAGATTAAAACTTTTCCCTTTTTCTTTAAAAAGATAAAGCTAGAACGTGGCTAAAAAATTTGAGGTTAAGTTCCATCAGTTCATCGGATGAGATGAAACAACAATTTTTGAAAAAAAAAATCGTTCCCATAGAACAAATTCTCTCAAAAGATAAATCACCACTTTCACTAAAAAACCAGGAGAAGCCCTTTACCAATGTTAGGATAGGTACAAAGAATTACTTAATACCTATCCTCACCATGGTTTTAAAACTTGGAGAATAGTTGCGCACTTCTATAAAGGGTTAACACCTCAAATAGGCAACTAGTACAACTAATGTGTAACAAACAATTTGGACATAAAAACCATGTGGAAGCAATTGACTACCTAGACTCATTAGCAGAAAAGGCCCAAAACTGGGATACTGCTGGCACGTATGAGGTATCAAGTAAAACCCTATCCTCGACATCCAATAGAGGCATATATAACCTTATGAAAGACCATGATTTTCAAGCTAAATATGTATCCCTAGCCAGAAAAGTCGAGGCTTTAGAAATGAAAAAGAGTGGTCAATTAAATTTTGTTTAAGAAATTATCTGTTATATTTGTAATGCTAATGACCATCCTACTAATGATTGCCTAACTTTGCCTGATTTTAGGAACTGTCTCCTTGAACAAGCCAATGCCTTAAACACTTTCAAAAGGCCAAATCACAATCCATACTCACAAACCTAAAATCCCGGTTGAAGAAATCATCCGAATTTTAGTTGGAAAAATGACAATCATGCACAATCTTCACAACTCCCTTTTCAAACACATCAAAATTTTCAAAATTCTCATGATCATGCATATGTTCCTCCTCCTAGGAAGGACCTCGAAAAAACATTGCATTCATTCATTATAAAGCAAGAGACTTTCAATTGTCAAACTGCTCAAACATTAGTAAATTTGTCAGACACTCTTGCAAAATTTGCATCTACATTTAACATCCAAAAAGAAGGAAAATTTCCTTCTCAAACATTGCAAAACCCCAAAGATCAATCTAACTCAAGTACAGGTAGTTCAAATAACCATTATGTGGACTAAGCCAAATTATTCATGACCCCTTCATAATTTTTCTAATGTTGTTAAAAAACACATTCCTAAACCTTATGAGAAAGAAGAAGAATCCATATCTAAGAGTAAGGAAGAGGTTACCAAATCAACATCTAGCGAAGAAGGAACCAAATCCCCATCTGTGCCTCCATTTTCTCAAGGATTAGCCACTCAAAAGAAGTCAAACCACAATTCTGAAATTTTTGAAATTTTCAAATAGGAGAAGATCAATATTTTCTTGCTAGATGTGATCAAACAGGTACCTTCTTATGCAAAATCTTTAAAAAGATTTGTGCATTGTGAAAAGAAAATTGAATGTGAAAAAAAGGTCTTTCTAGCCGAGCAAGTAAGTGCTATTCTTTAAAACAATAATACAGTGAAATATAAAGATCCAGTTGTCCTACAATTTCATGTATCATTGGAGATCAAGAAGGTCATGGTACCATATTACTGCATCATCTTCTAGGGATAGCATGAATTACCTTAATATGTGCTCTTTTGAAAAAGGAATGGTGGCCATGACAGCTGTATACTATCTCAAGTGCGTCTTTGGATTTCCTTCTCCATTAAACTTGGGCAAGTTTGGCATGCAAAACTTGGGAGTCAAATTATTGTTCCTTAATGAGCGAAATCTCATCAAGGTCATCGACCCCTTTCAGTCCATTCTTCTTCAAGAGGGATTAGACCTTCTCCATGTCTTTGGCTAACTGCTTGACCGATTCAGGCTCTTCTTGATTGATTGGGCTTTTCCCTTATCTATCCCTTGGTTAGTCTCACCATCACCACCACCGTTACGTTTGGGTGGAGGCTGATTCATATGGTTGGGCCCATTCCGATGAGCTTTGATGAGTTTGGCCATTTGTTGTTGAAGTGCGGTGATGTCAGCCCTCACTTGAGCCATTTTAGCATTGTTATTGTTGGGTGCAACCATTTCGTCAATTAGTTCTTCTTGCCTTATCAAATGACCACCTTGTCTAACCTAAGCTATGATGGCTACAAAACAATGATGTTAATGCCATGCATGCATGTATGTATGCATGATATTATGTGTGCTTATATAAGGGCATAGACACACTTTCAACCTTCTAACCTTATTTCTCCCACACACGTGAGGTCAAGTCTCTTTTCCTAGGATTTTTGGCCTCATTCCCAAGACATCATCATGGCATGTGGGAATGCGAGATTCTCTCACCTAGTTCTAACAATCATGTCAATGTTGATTATGCATGATTATCATAACATAGCTTTCTAATCGTCATGATAACCTTAACTCATGGCACATGTCCCTATTTTGTTCTTATGGGTGACTTAACATGTGGCATTCATTCATGGTTCCATGAGGTTTAAGTTGATGTTATTCTAATCATGGAAAATTTACATCCATAGACATGCATTTCAACATGAGTTTTGGACATTCATCCTATTAAAAATTTCTAGATTATTCTACATGGGCTTAAGTTTCAAGGGTCTAATGGTCTGGGCTCCTTCAAGGGAGAGATGCCCCTTGGACTGATATCTTTTTATACAAATTCAATTGTACGTGTTCAAAGGTGGTGACATCAACATGAGTCGCTAGGGGTTGAATGGAGCCAAAGATTTCTCATGCCAATGCCACACAACTATTTTAGGCATTTCATGCTTATTGTGCACAAAAGTGTAGTGATGCAAGGACTCAGAATATCAATATAAGCTATTAGAATTTGATATCCCAATAGAAATCAACTTCTTTTGTCCCTAGTGGAGTCGTTACTATGAACGGGGCTTTAATCCGACTTTTGCGACCACGATACTATGTCAAAGCCTCTTTTGAGACTTAAGGCAACACAAATGAGTTATGGACATGTCTGGAGAAATGGGGTCACTACCCAATTATTCAATTTGGAATGAATGGGGGCAATCAGATCCCTTACTTTAGGACCTAAACTACCCTCATCCCTTCAAAGATGGATTCAGAAAGTTAGGTATGAGTCATTCGACCCACCAAGATCAAAATATAGCCTCCACTACGGTATACCAATTAAAAATATCTCATGCTCACATATAGTCCACTTAAGTTATTGATTTTATGCACACATTTCATTTAATCTTCATTAGACATGTGAGGTGATTATTCAATTGAATAACAGTTATATATTCATCCATAGAAAGAGGGAAGAGAATTAAATTACATTTCCTTCAAACATGGAGGATAGGAGAAAAGGATTACATTACTTTGTTCTTCAACAACAAAATAAATTCTATTTCTAACACTTCATATTCATTCATTCATTCATTCGATTATAAGTCATGATCCCTCACCATCAATGTGAGTCCACCACCACTTCAAGGCATTATACAATAACACTTCTCACATGATATATTCAATAATAAGTCAATTAATTGAAATTCAATACAAGGCCATAATCTAATATCATGGCACTTTGACCTAGATTCGGTAATTTTATCATGGCATTCTAGCCTATTGCAATTCTAGCGTAATTTATATTTTCATAATACCATGGCATTTGTGGCCTAAACATAGTTAACATGGCATATTCTAGCCTAAACATGGCATATTATAATTCAAGCGATTAACATCAATCAACGCTATTCTAGCTCGTCAAGGCATTCAAAGGGGCAATATGGTAATTCTATGCTATTTCCTAGCATACTTCAAAGTAATTATAAGTTCTTCAAAGTAATTCTAATAATGTGCTCCTAAGCATGATTCTAAGCATTTGTAAAGAAAATTAAACTCCTAAACATGTTTCTAATAAGGAAGGGATAGCGGATTTACCTCGACATGTTTATTCATCTCGCAAAATAAACAAAAGGGTTAAATAGTTCATCAAACCCTAAACATGCTCCTAAGCATCAAAAATAAACCCTAGTCATGCTTAATTATAAGCAAAAAAATAAACAAGAAAATAAGAGGGAGAAAAGAGGACTGCTCTCAATATGTACCCTTTTCGGGTTTAGAGCAATAGAGCGCCTAAAAATCTTTAAATTAGAAAATACTTCTCCAATTCTCGAGCATATCTTCTAGAGAGAGAAGAGAGGAATATATTCAATAATTGGTGTGTCTTGAAAAGTAAGGAGAGTGGTCTTGTTATAGTGGAGGTTGAGGTTGAGGTTGAAAAATGAAGTAGAAAACAAAAAAGAAAGGTCTAAGTCAAAACTTTTTAAGAATATGCCACTAATAGCCAGACGACTATTGGCAAACCATCAGGTGGCTGTTAGTCAATAGTTGGGCGGTCGTTTGACTACTAGGTGGTTGTTGATCAATAGCCGGGTGGCTGTTTGATAGCCGAGCAACTATTCCCCCTTTGGTCCTTCCTATTTTTGCACTTTACAGTCTAGTCCCTCCCGACCTTCGTTCGTTCAATCGGGCATAACTTTTCAAGTTCAACTCCGATTTGTGATTTGTCAATTTTTACAAAAACTGGCATCCGTAGCTTGACAAAGGTATATAATTCATCAGCAAATTCATTCTGGAATAATTTCTATGATTTTTTGAAATCACATGTTAATTTTCAAGACATTTCATCGGTTCCTTCTCACCTTTCTTTCCTTGGCTTCCAATGGCACTTTGGTCATTTCTATCACTCAACATTCATCTTCATTTCATCATCCAGCCTAAAAAATTCAATGTCTACAAGTAACTTTTTGAAATTCAACATATTTGATAGTTTTTCATTAGTAACTTTAGCTTGTATTTTTTTGTTTTTTTAGAATATACTTGGCGGTTTTTGCCAACAAATATGGTTGAAAATTAATATATATATATATATATATATATATATATATATATATAAAATACCTGACTGTCATGTATCAGCCAAATATTATATATTTTTTAAATTTTTTTAAATTTAGAAAAAAATTTATGAAATTTATTAAACAATGCAATACATTAAAAATCAACTCCAAAACATTTTAATCAACAAACAGAATTAATAAGCAACCAAATATACAAAATCTCAAGGCAGGAACACACTTATCTACAAAATGAATCAAAACAACTGCAACAAAAATGATTGGCCATCATCCTTATAATGTAATCCATCCCTTCCTCCATCTACAGATTCAGCTGATGCTCTCAGAGAGAACTATAACACATCAGCATCACCATTATAGTAATTTAAAATATATGAATTAAAAATCCACAATGAAAACTCAAAGCAACATATGAACTAAAACATTGAAAGCATTTCACCAGCACTAGCTTAACTCCACTTCAATGAGACTAAAAAATAATAGATATGAACTAAACCACATACGTCACCAGCACATATATATCAACTAAAACAACATATCAACAGCACCTATACCAGTACCAACACACCATAAATATCAACTTAAATATCAATATCATATGAAATAATATATATGGACTAAAGAAATTAGCACTTCATGACCAGAACCATACTGTCTTTAATCTAATTAAGAAATAATATATATCATATTTATGAACATTTAAAGCAGCTGCCACATCCAACCAATTATATGAACATCTAATGCAGAGTGAAAGACGTACTTGGAAACTGGGAACCCAACTAATTGCAAATTTGTAAAGTGAAACAACTACTTGTTACTAATAATGATTTTGTAACTATCAGCTCAAACATACCTGCGCTCAAATTTATGCTAAGGCATAGTCATCTAACAAGAACTTTCAAAAGCAAAAAAGAATGATCAAACTACGCAATCAGTAAAAAACGATGCTTAGCAAAAGGCATTGAACTCCATCAATATAATTAGTAAAGAAAGTCTAAACACTTTACAAATCCTAGTTTTAAGAATCACTCACAAAATATGCCTGAAAGATTGATCAAATCCCAAATGGATGTATCCATTTTCCTCCAAATTGTTGTGTTCTAAATTGATGATCCATGTACCACAAAAATCAACAACAAATTCAGCATCTAAATCTTCAAAATTTCAATTAAATTTGTTAGTCTTCTATTTTGGCAATAATAAAAAGATAAGTTCAATTAGATCCTATTAATGCATCAAATTAGCTAGATTTATTCAAAAAATGTATCAAACACATACTCATTTTAGGAATTAAATTTGTATAGGATTGACTGTTTCACTTTTCTTGGGATAGGTGCTCTACAATGATGCCTGTTACATGGTTTGCCCACTTAGTTCTAATCTCATTCATCTCATTGTTAGTGTATTTCTCCTCGTAGTTGTACTAAACATAACCATGTAAATTAACATTAATATCTTGTGACTAAACCATTGAGAAAATATATTATTGACCCATTGTTAGCACTCCTTGTCAGAAAGGATTTTGGGGTCTGCAATGATCGCCTTGATGTATCTGAGCATGTAATACCCGCATTCAATGTGGTAGCCTATCAAAAACTGTTAGAAAATGTTGGAATTTTAAAAACTTACAATTAATCAAAATAAATTACTTTCTAATATACCTTTATCGTTATCCATGGATCTTTCTTCTTCATTTTTTTGTCCACTTCCGATTGCCACATCATGAACCCTCTAAAGACACATAAGTGTAGTTTGAATAATTGTTTTTATACATAACCTGGAATTTTGATGATTAGGACTGATGGCGCTAACTTACTGGTTAATTACTTCCTTAGCCCCTTCTTGAATTCCTTTCCTTAATGAATCTATATGGAATATCCTTAAAGAGGATAGGTCAGAAACAATCAAAGTCCAATGGTCATTGCATATCAGAAGCAAGTGATTTTTAGTTAGAAGAGAATAAATTGCATGTTGAATTACAGTATACAACAAAGAAAACTCACTCACATTGGGTTGCACTACAAGAATATTTTTCATATTTGTCACTTTGCATTATTTTTTATTTGGTGGTTTTTTTAAAAAGTGAGAAGTATAATATTGGTTTAAAAGTCAAACCCACGTATTTATCATATTTGTCATTATTTGTCTTTATTCAATCACATATTTATCATAGTTTATAAATTGTGACAAGTATATGGATTCTAAAATTTATGTAAAATTATAGCAATTTCATTTTTTTATTTAGATAAATATTAAGAAATTAAAATAGTAATATAAATATTTTATTCAAAAAATATGATTTTATGGTTAAATATAGATATATTAGAATTTAAAATCTTTAGCTAAAAAATTAAAAATAATAAAAAATTAAATAATATAACTTAATGGTTAAATATAAATTTATTAAAATTTAAAATCTAAATGCACAAATTATAAGTAAGAAAGAAATTAAATTTGTTAATATATTTAAAAAAGAAGGGGATACGGTTTCGTTTTGGTGGGTTTAATTTCCCAAAACGCAAATATTTTACTGCCTCTCATTCCCAAAATGCAAGGCCTTCACACCCCAATCTCAAATCCCTAACCCACCCACCAACGTCAACACTTTCTCTTTGGATCTCTTCTGTCCATGTCGCCACTCTATCGTGACGCTGTCTATGAGCTGGTTCTAGTCCACCGTTGCCGGCTAGCTTATACCCCTTACTCGGATGTGAGCCTCTTCAAGCTTGGCCTTCGCCTTCCTTGTTCACTTGCAGCCACAAGCGCCTCTGAACCGGTTGAGGACTTTGTTCACATCAAAAATCTGAATCCTGATGCCGTTGAGGCATTGAGTGAGAGCATCGTTGGCATTGCTGAAGAGGTGAGAGACGATAACGGTGCCGTTTCAAGGGAGAGTAGGAAGGTGTTGCCTGAGGAGCTCTCCAAGAGTGTTGTTCTTCTCACGTGTGATTCATCCGCCGAGGGCGGCATCTGTGATGTTTATCTTGTTGGAACTACTCACGTTTCTCAAGTAATTGCTTGATTCGGTTTTGAATCTTAATCCATTTCTTTCGGAATATTTAATTATTCAATTACAAGAATAATAATAATCATCATCATCATCATCATTTGTTGATGGAGAAGAAGTCTGAATTGATTGGGCTTCTGTGTTACCGGTAGTAACTCCCGGTAACATATATTACAAGTACAATTCAGCATTTGTTACTTGTGACATTTGATGGTAATTGAAGTGAAAAGAGCTCCATCCAGTATTGTTACTTGTCCTGTATCATATTATGACTTATTGTTTAAACACATTGTTTGGTGATTTGATTGCAGGAGTTGTGCAGAGAAGTGGAAGCAATAATTGACTATTTGAAACCACAGGTGCTTTCTCTTTTGAAATTCACTAACAGTTGATTGATGGATGGGTCATTTTTTGCAAGTTAGCTGCCTACTTTTAGATATTTATTCTATGTTGCATTTATGTTTTAGAATTTCCTATGAAGTTGGTTTACATTTGTGGATCTGTTTTCGCTCATTGCAAGTTGTTTTCTTGGTGTTATGCTCGAGTCTAGTGGTTGTGCTTACTCCTCAGAATCTAAAGGTTTGCTTGCCTCTCACTTTATTACAAGTTTCGTTTTCATCTTGGTGTTGAACTTATGTTTGCGAACTTAAGGGGCAGAGATACGGTCAGTGGTTTTGTTTCCACCGTAAAATCTGCAAAATCAATTGAAGCTTCATCGAGAAAACCTAATTTTGATGATCCCTGCAGCAACCATGAGAATATGAAATGCAACTAAGACCCACTTAAGAAAAGAGAAAGAGTCAAAGAAACTGAGATGATGGCACAGCACATACTGTTGAGACCATAAAATGGTAGATTTTCTCATTGATTTTTTCGGTTTTTGGCTCCCTTACAAGTTTAATTGTTACATAAATTGGATTTTCCTGTAAGCAGGTTCCATCCTGAACCGTAACTTTCTCTAGTTTGAATGTCGGTTTTCCAACATCCTCCGGCACCAAAGAGATCATCACAGCAGATTTTTCAGTCGTGACACCTGCAAATGAAGGCACAACAAAACCAAGTGAGATCTTGTATCTCTTAAAGCCTTAAATCACTTGATCTCATCATCTGGATTTAGAAATATCTGTAAATTTTTCCTGGTTCAGTCAGCTAATCTAAATTTGGACTTCTAACCAGTTCAAGTCTAAACAGAACAAATGCATTACGATTTACAATATTCAGTAACTCTAACACATGAAATAACAGTTTACTTTTTGCATTGTGAAATTAGTACCTCTGTTTCCTGAAACTGCAGTTTGAATATAGCTTTGATCTTGTTCTTGTCGTGCCTCCATGACTTAAACATTTTCTTTCCAAGAAAAGTTTCTGATTGTCGGTGAATCTTTGTTACATCTCTCCACTCACCTCATTGGGATCTTGGCAAATGATAATGCTCGCTTGTTTTGGAGCCTTTTGCAGCAAATTTAGTGATGTTCTAAGGATAGAACAAAATTTAATTTCTTTACAACTGGGAACAACCTAAGGCTTTAGTTAAGCAGAAAGTTTTGCACGTTAAAATAATAAATGCTGCAGTGACTTTGGAAGTGAGAAAATATAGACGGCTTAAGACCTCCAAAGTCTATAAACAAATAAAATAAAATAAAAAGGATTTGTTGGACTAAATAAAGAAGCTTGTGTATTTTAGCTTAATCAAACTATTATTACGCAGAGAACATGGAATAATGTTAAAGTCATGATTTGGTTTTCTTTTTGATGCAGCAAGGCATGAGGTGCAAAGCTTTAAGTGGTAAAGTTGACCCGAAAAGCCTTGTCGATTGGTCTTCATCACAAAAAGTAAGCATTCCTTTTATGCTACTATTTCAATGATGATCTTGCATGTTTTATCTGTTAATGTCTTGAGCAAGAGCAATTTTGAATGGATGATCGTGCTTCAAATTTCTGTAGCCTTCTATTTGTATCGAAAGCTAGGCAAATGTTGAAAACAACTATTAAGATAGGTCACTACAAGTAAAACATAAGAGTGAACTAGACTAATAGTATAAAATAAATAAATCATAAAATAAACAATTATTTTTTATTCCCATCCTTATTCTTGGGCTAAGATACAAACAAATTCAATTAAGTTCTAAAATTTTATATTATTATCCAGAATTGTCTGGATTTAGACAGTTTGCATATAAGCGAGTGTCATAAAGACTTCTTAGTTCCGTCTAAACAACTTGGTGAAAGTCAATTCGCCGTGGAAGTCCCGCTAATATATACACAGTTTCTAAGAGATTAGGTGCTAATAGAGCTGGTAGTCCGAAAGAGAGGAAAAATAAAATAAGATAAAATCATTATGGCATTATTGCAATGGCCAACATATATAGTCAAATCATGATTTGGTATTTGAGCAATACTATTATTTATTATAAAGTGGCACTATTGCAACATTACTATTATAATAGTGGGTACTGTTACAAGTATTTTTTATGAAAAATCCAGTGCTTGATGTGTTAAACTAGAGTTAGTTCACGAGACAATAGTGGCCCAAACTCCTTGATCTCCACATGAACAATATCCAAAATTAAGCACAGCATCGCCAAAGTTCTATCACTGGCAGATGCACTAAAGTTATTCCATTAAATGTTAGACCTCAAAAAACCCTACTAGTAGACTTATAGTAATTGGAATCATCTCTTGCTTTTGTGCGCTGGGATTAATGCCCCCTGATAATCTTTTAAAATGCTGCTATAAGACTGTGAATTGTTGTAAAATTATCTCCCACAGGGGCCCAATTGATAAGATTCTTACAGATCAAGATCTGAGGCTGCCATTTGTTGTATAGTAAAAACTTCAATATTAAGCGTGCCTATTATATATTTAGTGAATTATTGGCAACACACCAGAATGAAATTTCTTTGATTTACCCTTCTGTATTTTCTGCCATTTTTTCTTGATAGTGATTTACACATTGCCTTTTGTTATGTTTGCTGAAATCTGCCAATTAAGTATTTCATACTAAGTCAGAAGTTGGCCTAGCATCTTGAAACTTAAGTTCAGCAGTGGATTTTGCATTGTTTTATCTGCAAAATTTGAAAACTCTATGCCTATGCCAGGATGCATTCAATAATTCACTTCATATCATAACACTTGATTCTTGTTCATTTCAGTTAAAGTTTATAATAGAGCAAGAACAGCATCAAAAACTTCTATGTCATAATGATTTGACATTCATATTAGTCTACATATCTAGCAGCTGATTAAGCTCGATAATTGCCAGAGACTGACAACTGAAAATTACAACATTGAAATTCGACCCTAAATAGTAAGTAACATGATCATCACAAAACACTACATGTCATGAAGTTCTTCCTTTTCCTCCTCATAATCATCCTCCTCATTAGCTGTAGCATCTTCGTATTGCTGATACTCAGAAACCAAAACATTCATATTGCTCTCTGCTTCAGTGAATTCCGTCTCATCCATGCCTTCTCCTGTGTACCAATGCAAGAAAGCTTTCCTCTTAAACATGGCAGTGAGCTGCTCACTCTTGTGTTTTCTTGCTTTAAACCAATATTGTGTTTTTCATTATATTTATCAAGATAGCAGTATGACACGATTATAAATTTAATAAAAGAAAAGACTAAAGCAACAGACGTTATAGCTTTGATGATGAGGCAAAAGATGTGTCTGTTTTCATGATTTCATGAATTATAGACTGGTGACTTTGCACTTGCAAAGAATTCCTGATTCAACAAGCTTCTACTAGTGAGGCTTGCTCTAGGCAAGCTTGAAGCTTGTGTTGCAGTTTGATTAATTGTTTGACTTTATCAAAAGGTTGATTTTATTTACTTATTTCCATGAATTTAGTGCTGATAATTGACTAACGTTCTTTTTTTCAAAAAAATGTTTTTAGGAATCTTGAGAATGATTGAGTTTGGTTTTTATGGTGTTTTGCTGGTGATTTGTGCTCATGTGCAGTTTGGCAACTAGTGTGTGATTTGCTTTTTTGCTTTGATTTGAATCAGCAATTTGACCATTTTTTTTGGCTCGCTCTTTCTCTTTCTCTTATTTATTGCCTTCAGTTCTTAGCCAAATCCCTGTTATTGGAACAATTTGTTGATACAACCATAATAGACTAAAGTAAATTGTCTGCATAAAGTAATAAATAATTTTTAACATTCAACTTCCTATTCCCACACTTTCTTATGTAACTGCTTCCACTGGCAGGCTATAATTTGGTTTGGCGCATGAGTAGCCTAATAGATGGACTGAAATATGAAGTTGTATGAAATACTGAAATAATTTGGTTTGGTGCATGAGTAGCCTAATAGATGGCTACATTACATTTCTTTTATCGTTTGCATTCTATATTCTGAAAGATATGATCAAAATTATAGAAAAGATCCACATACATTTGTTCTTTGCCCTACACTATACATATATATTCTGATCATCCTTCAAATGCCTTTGGCGTATAATATGTTAGCCCCTGCAGTTATAGCTTCCATGATATGGATTTGCTTCTGTTCTGTGTGTATGTGTTTATTAAAATTTAACTGTGTGCCTTCTGTTATGACTTCTTTGTGCCTTCTATTATGACTTCTTCATGTGTTGTATGGTTACAGGTTGAATCTGAGTACCTCCCTCTTTACAACAACTATGGGCTAGGTCTCACCACGTGGAGTCCACTTGCTTTTGGAGTGCTCACTGGAAAATACAACAAGGGAATTATAACACCTGACAATCGGTTTGCATTGGAAAATTACAAAGTAATTAGATTGGATTTGATGCACTTCAGTTGCTATAATCCACCGTTATTCTTTGCTATAATCCACCGTTATTCTTGTTAATATCTCAGAAGAAATGTTCATTGGCTAAGGCCTTGTATATGAGATTATATATACCGGGCACATAGTTTGGACGTTATTCTTGTTGAGATTGTTGAGATTTAATGAGATTGTATATATTAGCATGTTATTGCATTATTTTATTATGTTCATGGGTTATTCTCGTTGAGATTGTTGAGATTTAATGAGATTGTATAAATTTTTTTAAATACTTAGCGGCTAAAAACTGCCAAGTATATATATATATATATATATATATATATTATTTTTAAAATTATTTTTTTAATTTTTAAAACTATTTATACTTGGCGGCCAAAAACCGCCAAGTATAGTTAGATGCATATTTGGTAATTTGACCGACCGCCAAATTGACTATATTTGGCGGTGCCATTGGTGGCGCTTTCAAGACTGCAAATATGTATATATTTGGCAGTCAAAAACTGCCAAATATGAGCATTTTTCTTGTAGTGTTGTAAGGAATGAACATGTAGTTCCTATTTTTTTTTAAATTTTTCTAGCTTGTTTGCAAATGATTGCGACATTTATAGACAAAGCTGCTTGTCCTTTAGTTTGCTTGCAAGTATTGTTTCGGGGTGAATAAACCCAAATTTTACTGTAGCTATCTTACAATGACAAGCCTCATATAGATTACTACATATAACAATCAACAACTAATCGATTTCTTATATAAAAGATATGAAATGAGAGACTGAAATAATATGCAAACAACACAATATAAACCATTTTGTGTAAGTATTCATCTATCTTATATAAATTGTAAGACAATTTTAGCTGAGCTCTTTAAAATCAACCATGCAATACATGTCATAATGAGACAAGAATGTCTTCACTGGGTAGCCAAAAACCCCATCATTAAAATGGATTTCAAGTGATTTTTCTTTATCCACTGCAAGGTTGATCAGCAGTTCAAAATGAGCAACAGATTGAGGCTTTTCAATGGTTCATTTCTACAATACATCAACTTTAAGCCCCTTCAACTCCCTACTTAGTTTCTTCTTCTTCTTCTTCTTTTTTTTTTTTTTTTTTTGTGGGTAATGCATCACTTGAGTTCTTATGGACAAGTTAAACATAGTCATTTACTATCAATTATATAAAAATAAGTCCAATAATGTGCAATAAGCTTAGGACAACAAAGAAATTGTTTACCTCAAACCACATAACGAGTAGATGTGCTACCCACAGGACGTGGCAACCACATGCTTCATATATAGTCACTATCTCATCACTTTTCTTCTGAATGGGGAGAAGAGAATATTGACCATAAGCTTGATCAAGTGACAAAATGACATTAGGAGTCATATCTTTCAAAATAGTTCTAGTGCCCATAACGTATCCACCTCTTCCACTTTCAAATCACATCGTTTCCCCTAAGTCATGACATTTAATTGCATATAAACATTGTAACAAAATTCTCAAACTATAATACACAAAATTGTTTAGAAAGTAAGGAAATAAAAGGCTTGCTCTCAAACATAACCAACACAAAGGTCAAGATGGAATAGCTCTAATATTGAGCATCATGAAATTTCTAGAAAAGAATTTAAATTACTATCAGGATTAAAATGTAGTTAACACCCTAAAATGACAGAAATGGGCCCTAACTATCAGAAATGAGCCTATCTAAATAGGAGTGGACCGTTCTAATCCCTAAGGAACACTCGAGTAATCCATTTGAACTTCTACATTGCCTATTTTACACTTTTGGTGCTTCTTTTGGAGTTTTGAGGCGTTTTAGAGTCAAGATTCGATCACTGATAATTATCTCTATTAATCATCATTCGAAAACAAAACCATAAACAAAATTTCGGTGCTTACAAACCCCTATATGATGTAAATCAGATGGAATATGTGTACATGTCCGGGTAACATACAAGATGCGAAAGAAATAGTTTTGAGTTAAGTTGTAACGGTTTAGATTTCCAAGGGCCATAACATTTTCATACAATGTCGTTTTGGTTTTATGATATATTATTTCAAAGCTTTCAGAATTGTCTTCGATGTGGATAACTGCAATACAATTAATGGCCACTTACGCACCCTTTATAATAGTGAAATTTCAGTTTTCAATTTTTGCGTTATTTTTGCTTATGGATTCGGATCACGGAATCTGTTGCAGAAAGAAGATATTTTGATTGGAAACGGCCCAACAACCATAAATCACAATGTAGTTATAGGCCTTTGGTAACTTTCTTGTGTCAACTCATATTTTGTTTTCGTTTGTGGCATTAGTTTTGTCTTTTTTTTTTCTATTTTTCAATTATGTAATTAAGAACTCAAAACTTTCCAAAAAGGAAATGGAAAATTACATATTTTGTTGATTTTCGCTTTCCTAGTTCATTTTGGTTAGGGTTTAAGCATTTAAACTTTATGTTTCACTGTTATAACAGTTTTGATTATTATTGAATGAGAATATCTTTTATTTTCCACAGTTCTCGCAATTTGTGCGGGAATGCTATGAAACCTAGTAATTCATAATCTTGCGAGATTTATAACATATTATGGGGAGGTTGTTTTAAATGAGTGTTTATGTCTCTTTCACATGACACTTTGTTGCATCACATATACGGAGTAAGTCAATAATTCTTAGAAGATCTTATTTTGCACTAAAGAAACAAAATCTAATTTAATCAAAGTGTATTAATGCTTAATTTCTAGTACTAAGCCTTGACTTTTTAGTATATATGAAAATTATAAGATGAAATTAGAATCCATATAATCCAAATTCTTCCAATAAACATCCTTACCACTACAACAAAAATAGGTTTATACTGCACCCATTTACGGCGGTTTTTAAAAATCGAAGTAAATGGGCCACAGATAAACCTTTTTACGGCAGTTTCAAAACTGCCTTTTAAGTGGGTCAAAAATTCCCAAATATATTTTACCCTAACAGCGGGAGTGATAAGTGTCTATTTATATATCATTTTCATATCAATTCGTCCATGTTTCTTTGCTATATTCCTTGGTATTTTTATGTTTTTGTGTGGTTTTTGATGTTTGTAGGAGTTTTGGAGGAACTTACACAAAATTGGAGTAAAACCCTTCATTTTCACCTCTGCTAGTCAACCAATTTCTTGGAGTTGATTGTATCGATATACAATTAACCGGATAACATGCTATATACCATTGAAAAGCTCTCGAAGTCTATTTTCTGGAGAAATTTACGGTTCACGAATTTATGTAGTGTACCGAAAGTTGTGATAAAAATGGTATGAGAAGTGTATATTTGTAATTCCATATATCACTGTAGCATGTTATTAAATACGGGGCACTGTAGCAAGTTACTGTAGCAGAGTATTTAAACACATTTTAGGGTTTTATTTTCATAACTTGAAGAGGGGAAAACGTGGGAGGAGGCTGCATTTCTGGATTTCTCTCATCCCTTGGAGTTCTTGAAGGAGAAAGAAGATTTTGAAAGAGGAGGAACTACAATTCCAAGAAGATTCATCTACAAAGAAGATTTTCAAAGAATTTGCTAAGTTCTTTCTTTCCTTTTCAATTCTGGAATTTCTCTGTATTGTATTTGTTATTCTGATTGAATATGTGTAACTAAATCTGAATTGGTTGAGGGTGATTTCAAAGCCCTTGATATGGATTTTGTGAGTTGATTGTGTAAGAAATTGTTATCCAATTCTCTAATTGAAGTTGCTTGTATTTTCCCATATCTAATGCTTATGATTGCTTACTGATTGTATTTGGAATGGCCAACTGAATATAATCTGTTGTTGTCTATTGCTAGATTAGAAATCTTGATCCGTAATTGTCATGAATTTCCAATCATTAGTAGCAAAATTGTGATCAGAGATTGCAATTGGAAAATACAACCTAGGTTAAATAATCCGAACTTGTGTGATTATTGCTTAGATCAACCTATCTTTCTCATCGTAATGCTTCCATTGAATTAAACTTAGAGAGCTTGTTCTAGGTTGTTTAATGGATAGAGATTAAATAAAGAGCTTGTTTTATTTAACAACAAAGTAAGGAAAGATTGGGATAACAGAGCTTGTTGTTATCTACGGTTGATAACTTCAATGCTGTAATTGGATTACAATTCTATGTTAATTCACAAATTCATATCTTGTGGCAGAGAATGAACTCTTAACCAAGTGTCTCCCATTGATTTTTCATTCAAATTTACTTTCTGTTTTGTTATTCTTTACTTGCATTCTTATTTCATTTAGTAAATCATTCAACAAAAATCCCCCCTGTTTAGTTTATTGTTGCTGGAAATAACAAATTCAATTAGAATCAATCCTCGTGGGAACGATATCTTACTTATCACTTTATTACTTGTGCGACTAGTATACTTGCTAGTTTCGAACGCATCAAGTTTTTGGCGCCGTTGCCGGGGATTGATTTTCTAATCAATTTGTTATTCTGTTTTTACTACTGATTCTTGATTGTTATTTCCTGATTGTTTGTGTTTAGGCTTTTATGTCCGAGGGAGAAGCGGATCAACGACTTAAGAGAATTAAGGAGTTTCTCCAATCCTCGAATTTAAGACTAAATCGTTCAATTTCAACTCCACCTCCAGAATTTGACCTTGCACGACATACTTCCCTCCCATCTTCTTGCAGTTCAATCAAATCTGAATCGGAAGCAATGGCGATGGAAAACGATCAGACTCTTAAGGAGTTAGCGGCTCCAATTATTGATCAACAACCGCTATGCATAAGCACCAATTTTGAGATAGATTTTGAACTTAAATCTGGACTGATTCATCTCTTGCCTACATTTCATGGTTTTGCAGGAGAGGATCCGAACAAACACCTCAAAGAATTTCATGTGGTATGCTCAAGTATGAAGCCAACCGGCGTTTCTGAAGAGCAAATTAAATTGAGAGCCTTCCCATTCTCATTAGCAGATTCGGCAAAAGATTGGCTATACTATCTACCACCAGGTACCATTACCACTTGGAATGAGATGAGTAAACTCTTTTTGGAGAAATACTTTCCAGCCTCGAAAGTTACAAATATTAGAAAAGATATTAGTGGCATTCGACAACACAATGGAGAATCACTTCATGAATATTGGGAGAGATTTAAAAGGTTATGTGCTAGCTGTCCAAACCACCAAATTAGTGATGGACTCCTAATTCAATATTTCTATGAGGGTCTCCTACCCATGGAAAGGAGTATCATTGATGCTGCTAGTGGTGGAGCACTAGTTAATAAAACACCGAACGTGGCAAGACGTTTGATTAGTGACATGGCAGCGAACTCCCAACAATTCAGCAGTCAATTTGAGCCACAACTACCAAAAAGAGTAAATGAGGTAAGTACTTCAAACATTGAACAACAACTTTGTGAACTTACCTCTCTTGTAAAAAAAATGGCTGTAGGACATATGCAGCAATCTTATGCATGTGGAGTATGTTCTGCCATGGACCATCCAACCGACATGTGTCCAACTTTGCAAGAAGGAGACACAGAACAAGCCAATGCTATAGGTGGATTTCCAAGACAACCAAGGCAAAGGTATGACCCTTTCTCCAATACTAACAATGCTGGATGGAGAGATCACCCTAATTTGAGATATGGGAATCGTCAACCAATCGCTCCAAATGCTATACAAAATCGGCCACCAGGTTTTAATCAACCAAGGGTGCAGCAACCATTTCAAGCACAACCACCACCAATACCACAACCAGCTCCGCAAAATTCAGGTATGTCTCTCCAGGATATTGTTAAAGCACTTGCCACTAACACAATGCAATTTCAGCAGGAAACTAGGGCAAGTATCCAAAACCTGGAAAATCAAATGGGACAATTGGCCACTAACATGAGCAAATTTGAGAGTCAAAGCTCAGGAAAATTACCTTCTCAGCCGGTGATCAATCCAAGAGAGAATGCTAGTGCTGTAACTTTGAGAAGTGGGAAGCAATTAGAGATTCCACCAAAGAAATCACAAACTGATGAAGGGGATGACACCACTTCCACCATGAATAAAACATCATCTTCTAAGGTAAATCCTAAAACCCATATTCCTTCATATGTTACTCCTCCACCTTTTCCTAGCAGATTTGCAAAATCAAGGAAGGAGGAACAAGAACAAGAAATCCTGGAAACTTTTCGCAAGATCGAGGTAAACATACCACTTCTGGATGCTATCAAGCAAGTGCCTCGTTATGCAAAATTTCTCAAAGAGTTATGCACCAACAAGAGGAAGTTGAAAGGAAATGAGAAGGTAAGTGTGGGGGAAAATGTTTCAGCTGTATTGCAAAGAAAAATTCCTCCGAAATGCAAAGATCCAGGTACGTTCACCATTCCATGCACCATTGGTAATACCAAGTTTGAAAGAGCTATGTTAGATTTAGAGCAGCAATTAATGTCATGCCTATTCTATTTATGCTTCCTTGAATCTTGGACCCTCTTGCGGAAACTGGTATTGTAATTCAACTTGCTGATCGTTCTAATGCATATCCCAAGGGAGTTGTGGAAGATGTGCTTGTGCAGGTGAATCAATTGGTTTTTCCAGCAGACTTTTATGTTATGGAAATGGAGGATGAGACGTCTCCCAATCCAACACCAATTCTTTTACGGAGGCCATTCTTGAAAACTGCCCGAACCAAGATTGATGTTCATGATGGCACTCTCACCATGGAATTTGATGGCGAGGTATTCGCTTCAATATTTTTGAGGCAATGAGATACCCTACTGACGTGCATTCTGTTTTTGCAGTTGATGTCATTGATTCTTTGGCACAACAATTTCTTGAATTAAACTCGCAAAGATGAATTGGAAGTAGCCATTAGTGAACACATAAGGACAGAAAGTTTCAAAGAACCAGGAAAGTTGATACATGTGTCTAAAGAAGTGGAGGAAGCTGTGGCAAGCTTGGATGAGACTATAACTATCACCACAAACAGGTATGATGTTTCGTACATTGAATTGCCTTTATCTAATGAGAAAATTCTTCCTTCTGTGATGAAAGCCCCTACCTTGGAGCTTAAGCCTCTTCCAGAACATTTGAAGTATGTATTCTTGGGTGAGAAGGATACTTTGCCAGTCATAATAGCCAAGGGCCTTACACCATTACAAGAAGAGAAACTCATTCGAGTGCTTCGAGATCACAAAACAGCCATTGGGTGGACAATTGCTGACATCAAAGGTATTAGCCCAGTCCTATGCAGCACCGTTCTTACTTAGAGAAGGGATCCAAGCCCAATAGAGAAGCACAGCGGAGGTTGAATCCTCCCATGATGGAAGTTGTCAAGAAAGAAATCCTGAAATTGTTAGATGTGGGTGTGATTTATCAAATTTTGGATAGCAAGTGGGTGAGTCCAGTCCAAGTCGTTCCAAAGAAATCTGGTGTTACGGTGGTTAAGAATGACAATAATGAGCTAGTTCCCACTCGTATCCAAACCGGGTGGCGAGTTTGTATTGATTATCGAAAGCTCAATTCTGCAACTCGCAAGGATCAATTTCCTTTGCCATTCATTGATCAAATGCTGGAGAGATTAGCAGGTCATTCTCATTATTGTTTTCTTGATGGCTATTCAGGATATAATCAGATGGTCATTGCCCCTGAAGATCAAGAGAAAACTACATTTACATGCCCATTTGGTACATTTGCGTATCGACGCATGCCGTTCGGTCTTTGCAATGCCCCTGCCACTTTTCAAAGGTGTATGGTAAGTATTTTCTCTGATTATGTTGAGAACATCATTGAGGTATTTATGGATGATTTTAGTGTTTTTGGTGATTCTTTTGATAAATGCCATGATAACCTTACACTTATACTTCAAAGATGTATGGAAAAGAAACCTGTTCTGGGAATTGGGAAAAATGCATTTTATGGTAGATAGGGTATAGTTTTGGGAAATGGTATTTTGCAAGGTGTATAGAAGTTGTAAATCCAAGATAGATCTTATATGTCTCACTTACCCCTTCCCACAAGTGTGCGGGGATATTCACTTCGTTTGGTCAGAGTTTCCATCGTAGATCATCAAAGATTCCAAGCTAGCCTCCTCTATGCAGATTATTGCAGAATGACGTGGCCCTTGAATTTGATGAGAAATGCAAAGAGGCATTTGAGAAACTGAAGGAACTCTTGACTTCGGCTCCAGTAATCCAATCTCCGAATTGGGATCATCCATTCGAGATCATGTGCTATGCAAGTGACTACGCTGTGGGTGCCGTTTTGGGTCAACAAATTGGCAGAATTCCACATGCCATTTACTATGCATTCTCGGGATCTTTAAATATTCCAAACTTAATTATTCACCACTGATAAAGTAGCTGGCGTAGTGTTTATTTTGCTTTTAGAAAGTTTCGAGCTTGGATTTGGATCGGTACTAAAGTAACAGGTTATGGTCTGATCATGCAGCCTCTTGTTTGATTCTTGGTACTGTGCTCACACAAAAAGATGCATAAAACAAGCGCTGAGAGTGGATACTCCTATACAGGAGTGGACTGGAAATCAAAGACAAGAAGGGAAGCTGAAACTTAGCTGGCCAGGACCCATCTCAGCGCATTGTCCATGACGAGGATGTACTGCCATTACAAGAAAGTTTTCCGGATGAACAATTGCTGTCTGTACATGTAGCAGCCCCTTGGTATGCAGATATTGTTAATTACTTAGTTACCAAGAAGCTACCACATGACTTGACTCGAGCTCAAAGAGACAAGATTAAAAACATTGCCAAAGATTACATATGGGATGATCCATACTTATGGAAGCATTGTTCTGATCAAGTGATAAGAAGGTGTGTTTCTGAATCTGAATTTAATTCAATTTGACCTTGTCATCTTGGCATTGCGGTACTCGATATTGTGTTTATTTGACCCAAAAAGAAACAAACCCTGAAAAGTCTGGATTTTGTGGCATTCTAATGGCCAGCATTGTCAAAAATGCATATCTATTGCAAAGCTTGTGAACCGTTGTCAAATTCAGGGATATTAAGTGCCAAAATCAATAATAGCCACAAACCCTTATAATGTTGTTGAGATTTTTGAGTGGTGGGTATTGATTTCAGGGGTACGTTGCCTTCATTCTTTGGTGGTAATATTTACATATACTTTGCTGTGATTATGTTTACAATATGGGTGGCAAGCAAGAAGAGCTACCGCGAAAGAAGGATTTGATTTTAATATTGTTGTTTGTTCCTTAGATTTTGTGAAATCTAACATTTTTGCGAGATTTGGAACACCAAGAGCAATGATTAGCGATAGAGGGACACACTTCTGCAACCGATCATTTGAAGCCTTGCTCAAGAAATACAACATCACTCATAAGTTGTCTACTGTATATCATCCACAAACAAGTGGTCAAGTTGAAGTTTCAAATCGAGAAGTCAAGTCCATTCTCGAGAAGACAGTGAATCCGAACCGAAAAGATTGGAGTCTACGATTGAATGATGCACTTTGGGCATACCGAACTGCTTACAAGCAAACCTATTGATGTCTCAGTACAGGGTAGGCACGGTAAGCCAATGCCACCTTCCAGTGGAGCTCGAACATAAAGCCTGGTGGGCAGTAAAGCTTTGTAACATGGAGATGGATGCTGCTGGAGAACAAAGGAAGCTTCAACTGCAAGAATTGGGAGAACTTAGAAATGATGCCTATGAGAATTCCAGAATTTACAAGGAGAGAACTAAGGCATTTAATGATAATATGATCTCCAGGAAGAATTTTGAAGTGGGACAGAAAGTTCTTTTATTTCATTCTCGCCTCAAGTTATTGCCAGGTAAATTACGATCTCGATGGGTTGGACCTTTTGTTATTACTAATGTTTTTCCCCATGGTGCAGTGGAAATCAAGAGCTTTAAAACGGATAAAGTATTCAAGTGATGGGCAACAGGTGAAGCCTTACTATGCGAATCAGTGATGAAGACATCGATGAGGTACCTCTCTACGGGCCAACTTATCTTGATGGGTGAGGACAGATAACGTCAGGCTGAGGACATTAAACCAATCACTTATTGGGAGGCAACCCAATGTTTTTGAAACATAAATAAAAAGAGACAAAGAAAAGAAGGTAGTAATGATCAATTTTTGTGATTCGAGGAGATTCCTCTCATGGGCTATTATAATTGATCAGGTTTTATCTCTCTTTGCCATCTGTCTCATTTGCTTTGTTGTTTGTTTTTGACTTTCGTTTGCTCTTGTGTTTATATTTCTTTTATGTGTCTCTATTTTCTTTTCTTTTCTTTTTTTTTCTTGTGTTTAATTGATTATTCTGTGCT
>SNVD02012484.1:0-67159 GCA_013180625.2 Boswellia sacra | reverse complement strand
CTGTCTTGCAATTAAAAAGCATAATATCTAACTTGTCTTACACAAGATTAGAGCACTTGTAGAAATGGAGAAAATACCAATTCGCCGATTCTGCAATATATGCGTATTTTGCGGATCGCAATTTGGTAAAGATGGAGAGTTTACCACAACAGCTCTTGATCTTGTTAGGACATTAGCTGCGAGGGGTATTAATTTGATTTATGGAGGGGGTAGTCTTGGGTTAATGGTGTGTGTGTCAACAGCTGCATCCCTAGGAGGGAGCAAAGTTCTCGGCATTATCCCTAAACCATTAGCTGTACGAGATATCGTAGGCAACACAATCGGGGAAGAGTTACAGGTCTCTAGTATGCATGAGCGTATTGCACATATGGTTGTTAAGTCCGATGCATTTATAGCTTTGCCGGTGGTTATGGTACATTAGAGGAGATATTTCAAATCACCTCTTGGGCACAGCTAAACATCCATCGGAAACCCATTGGTTTGTTAAATGTTAATAATTTTTTTGATGGTTTGTTGTCCTTTCTTGATCAAGCTGTAGAAAAAAATTTCATCTCACCGTCAGCAAGGCAAATGCTGGTTACAGCTTCAACTGCAGGAGAGTTAATTGACAAACTACAAGAATTCGTCTATTCACCTGATCCAACAATGGCTCGGATAAATTGGTTTGGAGAAGGCCACAAAAGGTGTCAACTGGATTTAACCCTCCATCTGTAATCTCTATTTGCTGGTTTGCTTCGTTTTTGTTTGCTTTCTTTTTAGTGTGTTTATTTGAGATTTTTCATGTCGTTTCTTTTGAGCTTTTCAGGTTATTTCTTTCGTCCCAGGTAATATTTTCTAATCTCGGTTTTTAGAGTGGTGGCTTAAAAAGTTCAAGTTCTCTTGAAACGCATTCTGAATCTCTTCAATCTATAATGGCTGAATAAGGAGGCTAACTTCTAAACTTTGTAGACCCATTCTAACTAACTTGTTTTTTGTTTGCTGACTTGTTGAACTTTGTTATTTTATGAGTGAGTTTAGTTTTGCGTAATTTAGAGTTGTTATGTGTTTTTATCTTTATCAGTTTTGATTTAAAAAAAAAAACAATTGTGGAAAAACCTGAGAATGGCAGAATATGGGGTTTCTTTAACCCTTGAAACGCATTCTCTCTAAATAAATCTGTAGTTTGTTTATTTCATGTTGTTTGAAGTGTCTTGTTTCTTGTTTTGTTCTTTCATAATAAAGGTATATAGGCTGGAAACCTTAAGTCTGCGGGCTACTGGTCCTAAGGATTGTTGAAATATACAATCTTGACTCAGGTGTAACAACGCCACGTACCTCTTTTCTTGCATTTTGTGGGTCGATGATAAGATAATGATTGAATTAAGAATAACTCTTGGAAAATGATAAATGATGCATGGATCTGTGTGCTTGAAATGTTTATTGGTTTTCGCTTTGCTTTTGATTCCTTGCGCAACATTGAGCACTGAGCTATTATCACTGAGTTATTTGTTCACTTAGAGAAAGTTTATGTAATTTAAATGTTTCTTCAGATTTCAATGAATTCTAGAACTTGTTTGATGGTCACTCGAGGCGAAATCCTAGACTGTGCAACATTGGGGAAATGATTTAGGCCATCTTTGGACCGTTTGAGCCTTAATAGCCAACCTTGACTGAAATTGATCGCTAGTTACCCCTTTGAGCCTTTGTAAGCCTTTTTCTTTGTTAACTCACTAAAAGATTTCCTAACCTCAAATGAATTTATTCCAAACAGTTTATCCCTTACCTATGAGCATGTAGATCGTTCACAATTAAATTTTGAGCTATGTTCTGGTTTTGGGAAGTTAGAGGAGGTTGGGATGTGTCATGAGCAATACAAGTGAGTTCTATTGTGTTTAAAAAAAAAGAAAAACAGAAAAAAAAAACCAATCTGTACTTATCGTCCACGTACTTACACATTGAGGACAATGTGTTGTTTAAGTGTGGGGGAGGGGAAGTGTAATAAAAAAAAGAAAAAAAAAAAAGAACAAAAGAAGAAGAATAAGAGATCTATACCCTTAAGTGTTCTTAAAAAGAATGAAACAACAAAGTGTGGGGGTGTAGTTTTCTTTTGTTTTCTGCAAAAAAAAAAAAAGATTGAGTGTTCTAAATAAGTTTGGGGGAGTAACCTGGTGAATTGAAATGAAGTTGTGTTATAGGGTTGAGCTCTACATAGTCTTGAATGATTTATGTGTTTGTGGGTGATTTGAGCCAAATTATTATCCTTTATCATACCTTCACCCAAGCCAAACGTTACAAGCTTAATAAAGTCCTACTTGATCCTTGGTGTTGTGCATGTCTACATTAGTGGAGAGTGACTTGAAAAGCAGGCCTATGGAGTTCATTTATACACACATCTTCAATATTAAATATGATTCATTTTTATGCATAAACTCATCCGGGTTACAAGTGATTAGGTGAGAATGGCTCTACACACACACACTTGAGGAATTGAAGTGAAGCGAAACTAATCTTTGAGATGAAATTCTTGATCAAGTGCATTATTTTGAAGTTTTCCTTGGGTTATAATTAATTACAATCTTTGAGGCATATTTGCAAGATAAAGCATTTGTGTGTTTTAATTTTTTTTGTTGATTCTGTTTCGGTTTAATTTTATTTCATATTGTCGTAGTTGCTCGAGGACTAGCAAAGTCTAAGTGTGGGGGAATTTGATAAGTGTCTATTTATATATCATTTTCATATCAATTCGTCCATGTTTCTTTGCTATATTCCTTGGTATTTTTATGTTTTTGTGTGGTTTTTGATGTTTGTAGGAGTTTTGGAGGAACTTACACAAAATTGGAGTAAAACCCTTCATTTTCACCTCTGCTAGTCAACCAATTTCTTGGAGTTGATTGTATCGATATACAATTAACCGGATAACATGCTATATACCATTGAAAAGCTCTCGAAGTCTATTTTCTGGAGAAATTTACGGTTCACGAATTTATGTAGTGTACCGAAAGTTGTGATAAAAATGGTATGAGAAGTGTATATTTGTAATTCCATATATCACTGTAGCATGTTATTAAATACGGGGCACTGTAGCAAGTTACTGTAGCAGAGTATTTAAACACATTTTAGGGTTTTATTTTCATAACTTGAAGAGGGGAAAACGTGGGAGGAGGCTGCATTTCTGGATTTCTCTCATCCCTTGGAGTTCTTGAAGGAGAAAGAAGATTTTGAAAGAGGAGGAACTACAATTCCAAGAAGATTCATCTACAAAGAAGATTTTCAAAGAATTTGCTAAGTTCTTTCTTTCCTTTTCAATTCTGGAATTTCTCTGTATTGTATTTGTTATTCTGATTGAATATGTGTAACTAAATCTGAATTGGTTGAGGGTGATTTCAAAGCCCTTGATATGGATTTTGTGAGTTGATTGTGTAAGAAATTGTTATCCAATTCTCTAATTGAAGTTGCTTGTATTTTCCCATATCTAATGCTTATGATTGCTTACTGATTGTATTTGGAATGGCCAACTGAATATAATCTGTTGTTGTCTATTGCTAGATTAGAAATCTTGATCCGTAATTGTCATGAATTTCCAATCATTAGTAGCAAAATTGTGATCAGAGATTGCAATTGGAAAATACAACCTAGGTTAAATAATCCGAACTTGTGTGATTATTGCTTAGATCAACCTATCTTTCTCATCGTAATGCTTCCATTGAATTAAACTTAGAGAGCTTGTTCTAGGTTGTTTAATGGATAGAGATTAAATAAAGAGCTTGTTTTATTTAACAACAAAGTAAGGAAAGATTGGGATAACAGAGCTTGTTGTTATCTACGGTTGATAACTTCAATGCTGTAATTGGATTACAATTCTATGTTAATTCACAAATTCATATCTTGTGGCAGAGAAAGAACCCTTAACCAAGTGTCTCTCATTGAATTTTCAATTCATTTAATATTGTGTTGTGTTATTCTTTATTTGCCTTCGTATTCAGTTTAATTAATCATTCAACAAAACCCCCCATATTTAGTTTATTGTTGCTGAAAAATAACAAATTTAATTAGAATCAATCCTCGTGGGAACGATATCTCACTCATCACTTTATTACTTGTGCGACTAGTATACTTGCTAGTTTCGAAGGCATCAGACGTGCAACCCACCTCTTCATCCGAGGAAAAGAAGAATCCTCACTAGCAAGAAGAGGAGATAGTAGAACTCCCAACTCATACGCCCACATCTATCATGGATGATACAGAATCATAAATAGGGGTCATGAAGATAAAACACAAATGTATGAAAGAGAAAGAATTTACCTCAATAAGTGTAACAAATCGAGGAACTCTGACAATGCCTCGACAAGCCTGATCCAAGCCAAAATACAGCTGATTGAGAGCAGTGCAACCCTAATCAAAATATTTCACTCAATCAAGATCCTGGAGGGCAGGAAGTAGAGTCAAAGCAGTAGTGTTTGACTCATTGGAGAAGAGCATCATACCCAGTAGATAAACTATGAAGCTACAAGCATACTGATCCACCTCAACAGGAGTCAGATTGGACCTCCATTTCCAATATTCCTGCAAGGGAGCATATCAAATAGAAACATTGTTCTTGACTTTCACCTTACATCTAAGAAGATCTTAGATCAATCTATGCTAATCTGTTGAGTCCCCAATACAGGCATTAATAGGAATCAGATCACCGTTGCATGGAAGATTGGTCAAGGCAGCAATATCCAAAGGTATAATAGTCATCTCACTGAACGAAAGATGGGATGCATGGCTTGTATCCATCCACCTCTCGCACAAAGCGGCTAATGCCCGAAGATCAGTGTACCGCTGAGCACGTGAAAGACAAGTGATGAGCTCATAGAAACCAGTATCAATGATCATTCTCCTTATAGCGTCATTCTCTATCTCTAGGAACCAACTATAGGCTCTAGAAAAAGCCCTACACATCCTGTTCTCATGATAGTCCTAAAGCAAGAAATTGGAAGTTTTTATATGAATGCAAGCCTAAATACATTCGAAGAAAATAGAAAAGGCAAGATATGAAGAGACCGAGTACCAGGTTGATTATATGAGAAGCCACGTTGTAGACAACCGGCACCTCCTGATCTCTTGAAGACCCCTCAATGTCGATTTCCAAGTCGGATCAAACTCGCCAAGGTTGATTGGATGTCTCGCCATTAGAAAGAAGAAGTTAAGACGACATGTAGGAAAAAATCGTAAGCGAATCAGATGAAAAACGAAGAAGCCATGCACGAATGAAGATAGGAACGGAAGAAAGGGCTTTATAGAAGCCCCCAACTGCCGACCAATGGTCAGATAGCTAGGCAGTTGTTACTCGATCGTCAGGTGATCGTTAGATAGCTGACGACTATCAGACAACTGATCGGCCATCCCCTGAGTAAGGGGCCATGTGGGAAAGAGAGAAAAGGAAAAGAAAAAAAGAAAAAAAGAGAAGGAAAAGGGAGAAAAAAGAAAAAAGAGAAGAGAGAGAAAAAGAAAAGGGAAAGAGGGAGAGAGAGAGAAGAGCAGGAAAAAGAAAAGGAAAAGAAAAGAGAAAAAGAGGGCAATTTCTTATCAACCTTAAGACACTTTCGACGGAATCAATAACAAGCACTCGACCATGGCAATGGTTTAACAACTCACAAGGAAAGAAGAGTAACTTTAGTCGATAGAATCTTCGACTAAGATCACATGAAAGAATTCCTCCAAATACTAGAAAGCAATCTATTGAAGAACGTATCAAACAAGGTAAGAACTAGAATTAATATTTACATCATTGAGAAATTTTATTGGATTTTATAGGAATTTGCAAAAACAAATCCCAAACAAATCTAAGAATCCAAAAAACCCAATGAAGAATGGTGAATGTAAGAGAAGTCAAGAATGAAGAGTGTCTTAACATAATCAAGAGATTTTCCCCAATGGATTGGAAGGAATCAAGAATAGAAGCTTGGCCATGAAACCTATTGAGTATGTAATCTAAAGTAGATTAAGGAAACTGGAAGAATAGTTAGAAGGGGGGCATGAAACTCAATGAATGCAAAATCTAAAGAGATCAAAGGTGAATAAATAATGCTCAGTAGAAAGCATGAAGAATGAATAGGTCTAAAGACCGCGAAGCAATACATGTTAGAAGTTTTCTAATTGGGCATGCATTATAAGTAAACCCTAAGAAGTAGGTGCACTTAAGAGTGTTTTAAGCCTTTAAAATAGGCACAAGCCCTAAGAAGAGGCACATTGAAGAGTGCTAAAAACCCTAAGAAGTAGGTGCACTTAAGAGTGTTTCAAGCCCTTAGAATAGGCACAAGCCCTAAGAAAAGGCATACTGAAGAGTGTTGAAAATCCTAAGAAGTAGGTACACTTAAGAGTGTTTAAAGCCCTTAAAATAGGCACACTGAAGAGTGTTACCAAACCCTAAGAAGTTGGTACACCTAAGAGTGTTTGAAGCCCTTAAAATAAACGTACTAAAGAGTGTTACCAAATCCTACGAAGTAGGTGCATTGAAGAGTTTCTCGTCATAGCATCATAAGGATGCTTTCTAACCCTTGAATGGGTACATTCGCCCTTGAATGGGCACACTCGCCTTGGATAAGCACGTTCGCCCTTGGATGGGCACCTCACTCCTTGAATGGGCACACTCACTTTAGATAGGCATGTTCACGTTTAGATAGGCACATTAGTCTCTGAATGGACACACACCTTGCACGAATAGAGGGAGTGGTGAGAATGTCTAAAAGAAGGAAGAAAAAGTCAAAGATGCTAAGATGGAAGAAAAAAAGACAAAGTAAGAGTACTTTGTCAACTTTTATGTCTCACAAACCTCCCCAAAGTAGGGGGTAAGGTGTAGATACTAAATTTTTGAGACTCGATGAAGGAATGAAGATGGATGTTGAGTAAAAAATAACCAAAATGCCCTTGAGACTCAAGGAGAGAAGGTGAAAAGAAGTTCTTAAAGAGGCGGGAAAACTGATATATGACTTTGAAAAATAAACAAAAATTAATCCAAGAGGAATCTGGTGATGATTCATATACCGTTGCAAAGCTGCGGATGTATAATTTTAATAGAAATTTATGGATCATGAATCTGAGTGAATTCCAAAAGTTATGTGCGATCGAAGGAGCAAAGGTTCAAACAGACTGTATTAAAGGATGATAAAAAAGGAAGGGGCTGAAAGGAAATTGGCCCGTCAGCCATCAGACAGCCGCCCGACACCTTACAGCCACCCGATTGTTGGCCAATGGCTAAGAGTCTATCAGATGGCTGCCCGACCCTCATTGGTTTATTTCTGGAAATTTGCTTGGAAAACTTCCTTTTTTGTTTGCACCCCTCTCCTATAAAAACCGTACTCCTTCCACTTCGCAATTCACACCAATTGTCAAATATAATCATCTTTCACCCTCTTGAAGACACACTCAAGAATTTGAGGTGTCTTTTCCAGTATAATTTTTTAGGCGTTCTATTGCTCTAAACCTGGAAAGGGTACAACTTGAGAGTAGAATTCTCTTCTCCCTCCTATTCTCTTTTATTTTTCTTGCTTAGAAGAAGCATGTTTAGGATTTTATTTTATGCTTAGAAGCATGTCTAGGGTTATTATGAATTATGCTAACCCAATTTGTTTTGCAAAGTGAAAATGCTTGTCAAGGTAAGTCATCTTTCGTTTCCTTATTTAGAAACATGCTTAGGAATTTATTTTCTTTGTGAATGCTTAGAATCATGACTAAGAGAACATGTTTAGAATCATGCTTAGGAGCACATGATTCGTATCATGTTAGGAAAACTTACTTGCTTTGATGAATGCTAGGAAATAGCATAGAATTTATAGAATTACCATTTTGCCCTTGAATGTCTTTTTTAAGCTAGAATATCTATGATTGATTTCAATTGTTTGAATTAGGCTAGAAATGCCATGATTAGGCTAGAATATGCCATGATAACTATGAATAGGCTAGAAATGTCATGATTCTTAATTAATTGATATGAATTATGCTAGAATAGTAATAGGTAGAGTACCATGATAGAATTTATCAAATCTAGGCTAGAATGCCATGACACTAGGTTATGGCTTTGTTTGATTTATAATTTATGAATGTATGAATGTTTGTATATTATGAAGTGTAATTGTATGATACTATGAAGTGATGGTAGACTCACATTGATGGTAAGGGGCCATCACTAATAATGTATGCCTTACCTATGGATATGTAAGAAGCTTGAATAGACGTTGAATAGACTCACATATGGTGGTGAGGAATTCATCATCTATTGAGTTTTGAATGTATGTGAATGTATGGAACATTATATTATTGTTGAATAGCAATGTCGTAATCCTCTCTCCTTCCCCTATGCATGATGGAAATGTAATATATTCTCCTCCTTCTTTCTTTATATGAATATACAACTGTTTTGATTGAACAATCACTCAACATGTTTAATAAAGATAAAAATGAGAATGTGTGCATAAAATGAACCATTTAGGTGACTAAGTAACAATATGAGATATTCTTATTTGGTATTTCTTGAAGTGGAGGTCGGATTTACATCCAGTCAGGTCGAAAGACTCGTACCTAACTTCACGAACCAATCTTTGAAAGAATGAGGGTAGTTCAAGTCCCGAAGCGAAGGATCGGATTGCCCCCATTCATTTCCAATTGAATAATTGGGCGGTAACTTCTTTCTCTAGATGTGCCCATGGCTCGTTTTTATTCCCTTAAGTCTCGAAAGAGTCTTTGACACAGTGTCGTGGTCATAAACGCTCTGGCGGGATGAAAGCCCCGTTCACAATCCTCTCCCCTATCCCCCATGTTTGAAAGAAATGTAACTCTATTCTCCTTCCTCATTCTTTGTATGAATATACAATTGTTATTAATTGAATGTCACCTTATATGCCTTAATGAAGATAAAACAGAAATGTGTGCATAAAATGAACCACCTAAGCGGACTGTATCACAACATGAGCTATTTTTATTTGGCATACCCTAGTGGAGGTCGGATTTTGATACGGGCGAGGCGAATGGCTCATACCTAACTTCCTGAACCTATCTCTAAAGGAATGAGGGTAGTTTAGATCTTGTATTGAGGGATCGGATTGCCACCATTCATTCTCAATTGAATAATTGGGTGGCGACACCATTTCTCCAGACATGCACATGGCTCGTTTGTGTTTCCTTAAGTCTTGAAAGAGGCTTTGACACAGTGTCATGGTCGTAAATGCTCTGGCGGGATGAATGCCTCATTCACAGTGACGACTCCACTAGGGATAAGAGAAGTTGATTCTGATTGGAATACCAAATTCTAATACCTTATGTTGATATTGGAGTCCTTGCGCCACTGCACTTTATACACAATGAGCAGGAACTACCTAAACTAGCCATGTGGCATTGGCATGAGAAATCTTTGGCTCCATTAACCCTTACATGACTCATGTTGGTGTCACCACCTTTGGGCACGCACCATTGATTTGGTATGAAAAGAGATCGACCCAAGTGGGCATCTCTCCCTCGAAGGAGCCCAAACCATTGGATTCTTGAGACTTAAGCCCATGTAGATGAATTTAGCAACTTCCAATAGGTTGAATATCCAAAACCCATATTGAAATGCATTTCTATGGATGTAAATTCTCCATGATTAGAATAACATTAACTCAAACCTTATGGAACCATGAACGAATGCCACATGCTAAAACACCCATAAGGTTATCATGATGTTTAGAAGCCATGTTATGATAATCATGGAGAATCCAACATCAGCTTGTATGCTAGAATTAGGTGAGAGAATCTTGCATTCCCACATCCCAGGATGATAACTTGGGAATGAGGCCAAAAATCTTAAGGAAAGAGACTCGACCTTACGTTTGTGGGAGAGATAAGTTTGGAAGGTTGAAAGTGTGTTTATGCCCTTGTATGAGCACGCATCATATCATCCATACATGCATGAATGCACGACATTAACACCTTTGTTTTGCAGCCATCATAGCTTGGGTTAGACAAGGTGGTAGTTTGACAAGACAAGAAGAACTAGTTGTTGACATGGCTACACCCAACAGCAACAATGCTAAAATGGCTCAAGTGAGGGCTGACATCACTACTCTTCAACAATAAATGGCCCAACTCATTAAAGCTCTATGAAATAGGCCTAACCACATGAACTAGCCTTCACCCGAAGGAAATGGTGGTGATGAGGGTGAGACTAGCCAAGATAGAGATAGGGGAAAAAGCCTGGCCAACCGAGATAAGCTCAAATTAGTCAAGTAGTTGGCTAAAGACATGGAGAAGGTCCAATCCCTCTTGAAGAAGAAGGGACTGAAAGGGGTCAAAGACCTAGACGACATCTGGCTTATTGGGGATAGTGATTTGCCTTTGAAGTTTCACCTACCAGACTTGCCCAAGTTTAATAAAGGGGGTAAAGATACATTTGAGATAGTTTGCAACTGTCATGACCACCACTCCTTTGTCAAAGGAGTACATCTTGAAGTACTTCATGCTATCCCTAATAGATGATGTGGTAGTTTGGTACCATGATTTTTCCAAAAGAGTTCGAGAAGATTGGGAAGGGCTATTCAAACAGTTTGTAAAGTAGTATCGCCACAATACCTAGCTTGGGGTAACTTTGAGGGATTTGAAGATGACACGCTAGAAGCCCAATGAAACCTTCTCAAACTACTTGGTTCGTTAGAGAGCTAAAGCTGCTAAGATGATCATGAGGCTAGTGGAGAAGGATTAGGTCCAGATGATGAGCAATGAAGCCCATATTTTTATCAATGATAGGCTTGCAGGCTTTCCAATCAAAACTTTCGAAGACTTGTATGATTCGGGCATCCAATAGAAGATTTGGAGGCCAGACAAAAAAGAAGCAACAACAACTACCCTAGAAGAAATCAAGGTAGTATAACCAAACTAATGAGTGAAATGACGAGGATGAAGAAGAGCATCAACCAAGAAGGTTCAATTAATTGGGACGACCCTTATCTAAAGTATTTGAGGAGTTTCGTGCCCAATTTGTATTGTTCCTATTGAACCAAAGCCTCCACGAAACCCATGGCTAACTAGCCACAAGCATTATGAATATAGTGATTTCCACTAACAAATTGGCCATATCACTGACAAATGCCATCACCTTCGACATGAGATATAAGACCTAATCGATAGTGGAAGAATTCTGACCTGGATAAAGAATAATGATTTTTTGAATTGCTTTGTGTTAAGAATATTATGCTGGTGAGTTATGTGTTCTTTAGATGATCATTGATAAAGTTATGATGCTCATTGGAAAAAGACTTTTGGAAATACATGAGATTGTTTTGTTTACATGCTTGACTCTTTTTGCTAGATGAGTTTTATTCTTGATTCTTCAATCATTTAAGCACAATAGCCATGAATATAGAACTTAATATCACTTACAGAAACTTTACGTGAATAAAGCTTAATGTTAAGATCTCATGGGACTTTAGAACCCGTTTGATCACAACTCGAGGTGAAATCCTAGGCTTCACAAAATGAGGGTAGTGATTTAGGCCTTCTTTGGATCAATTAAGCCTTTCAAGCCCACCTATGCTTTCTTCATTGCCCCTGGTGTCCCGCATTAAGCCTAATCAAGCATTTTCTTTGTCAAACCATAAAATTTATCCTAACACTAGAAAATTTTTCCTACTAGTACCCTTCACTCATAGCATATGAATATTCTAGAAAAAAGCATTGAGAGCCATGCTTACGAAAGAATGAAAGGAATTTGACAAGTTTTGTGCAATTTTCAGCTCGAGGAAGAAAAAAGAAAGAAAAGAAAAGATAAAGAAAAAGAAAAATAGAAAGGAAGAAAAAGAAAAAAAGTGATAATCCTATTGCTTGTAAAATTTAGTGGTGTAGCCATTCAAAACCGAAAGCAAAGCAAACATGGTGGATAAAGACTCAAAGTTTAGAGGTGTAGCCTTTCAAAGTTGAAACACATATAGTGATGAAAATGAGTTGATGCTCTCAATTAAAACCTAGAATGTTGTATGACTATGAGTGAGTTAACCTTCCAATTTCCTTATCATACCTTGACCCAAGCCTGACATTACAAGTTTAATAAAGCCCTAATGATCCTTGATGTTGTGATGAGCCTACATTATTGGACAGTGGTGTGAAAAGTGGGCTTATAGTAGTTCTTCTATCTTTAGTGATTGATCACTAGTTTTTATTTGCATAAAGCTATCCGAGTTTCAACAAGTGTAATTGGTATACACACACACGAAGAATCTTGAATAAAGCAATCCTAGCATCAGAATTGAAATTGTGAACAATCACGATGTCAATGCATTACCTTTAAGCTATCAAATTTGAGAAATCTTTGAAGAATTCAAATGTGAATCAAATTGATGCAAGACTCACATTAGCATTTCAACTTATTGTTGGAGGATATTAGATGTGTTGAAAACATGTTGAGAAGAAGAAAATTTGCCACTCGTTCCCATAATGGTATCAAAGAAGGCAACCTTGCCACCAGTAATGAAGAAGCAAGATATATGGAAGAAGTTCGCCATTTCATCTAGCATGGATATCTATAAAGAAGGAAGAATAATGCCATTGAAGCTAGATGAAGGAATTCCCCAACACAATATTAAACTCTTCATATAGGGAGCAAACGATTAACCATTCATCTTAAGAAGTGAAAAGAAGCAAGGGGGCAAAAAATTGCCCATTCATCTTGAGAAGAGAAAAGAATGAGAGGGGGCAAATAATTGCCTCAACCATCTTGAAAATCATGGCAAATAAAATTGTCTTAATCATCTCGAAAGAAGCGTAAGAAATGGTGCTTGAAAAAGGCAAACTAACTATTCGCTAGAGGATTGTTTTGAGCATTTGAAGTTTCATTGCACAAGTCTGCAATTCCAAAAATCTCTCCTTACTCATTGCTAAGTCTTCCTCAATATCCTCACATAAGAAGAAAAAGCTGGCCTAGAGTCAGTCCACACCCTCATTGATTGCCTATCCTAAGAAGTATGAAAATTTAGCAGCAACATAGAGCATGCATACATGAATGATAAATCCTTTTCCTGGAGGAAGTATGATCAATAATTAAGCATAGTCCAAAAGTGATCGGGTTTTGCAGAATCACAATGCATTATGAAATATTGGGGGTAACAGCAAAGGAAATAGGCTCAACACCTAGAGAAATAGTAATAGCAGCATGATGTGCAAGCCGCCTAGATTAGGCTCCTCAGTTTAGCACGATGTGCAAGTCACCTAGATAAGGCAAGTCAGCCTCGATAAGACC
The DNA here is from genome assembly GCA_013180625.2 of Boswellia sacra. NCBI lineage: Eukaryota > Viridiplantae > Streptophyta > Magnoliopsida > Sapindales > Burseraceae > Boswellia > Boswellia sacra. The sequence continues at coordinate 53,934 of SNVD02012484.1, read as the reverse complement.
CAATCAAAGCAACATGATGTGCAAATCAGTCTCGATGAGACCCAATCGAAGCAACACGATGTGCAAGTCAATCTTAATGAGCATTCGAAGTAGCACGATGTGCAAGTCAGTCTTGACGAGACCCAATTGAAGCATATGATGTGCAAGTCAGTCTCGATGATTTTTAATCAAAGTAGAACGATATGCAATTTAGTCTCGATGAGACCTAATCAAAGCAGTATAATGTGCAAGTCAGTCTCGATGATACCCAGTCAAAGCAGCACAATGTGTGCAAGTTAGTCTCGATGGACCCAATCGAAGTAGCATAATGTGCAATTCAATCTAGATAAGATCCAATCGAAGTAGGACGATGTGCAAGTTAGTTTCTATGAGACCCAATCGAAGTAGCATAATGTGCAAGTGAGTCTTGATGATACTCAATCGAAATAGCATGATCTGTAAGTCAGTCTCGATAAGATCCAATCAAAGTAGTACGATGTTGAAGTCAGTCTCGATGATACCTAATCGAAGCAGTACGACGTGCAAGTTAATCTCGATGATACCCACTTGAAGCAGCACAATGTGCAAGTCAATCTCGATAAGACCTAATTGAAGCAGCATGATGTACAAGTCAGTCTCGATAAGCCCCAATTGAAGTAGCACGATGTGCAAATTAATCTCAATGGGACCCAATTGAGACAACACGATGTGGAAGCCTCCTAGATCAAGCTCCTCAGTCAACACGATGTGCAAAAGTCACCTAGATTAGGCTCATCAGTTAGTATGATGTGCAAGCCACCTGGATAAGGCTCTTCTGTTTAGCACGATGTGAAAGCCGTTTGGATCAAGCGCCTTAGTCAACATGATATGCAACAATCGCTTGGATTAGGCTCTTCAGTCAGCACGAATAGGCTCCTCAGTTAGCATGATGTGCAAGCTGCCTGGATTAGGCTCTTCAGTTAGCACAAATATGCTCCTCAGTTAGCATGATATGTAAGCCGTGTAGTTTAGGCTCCTTAATTAGCATGATATGCAAGCCGTTTAAGTCAGGCTCCTCTGTTTAGCATAATGTGCAAATCACCTGGATCAATCTCCTAACTCAGCACGATGTGTAAGCTACATGGATTAGGCAGCTCAGTCTTGATAAGACTTCTCATGTGCAAATCACTTGGATCAATCTCCCAACTCAGCACGATATTTAAGCTGCATGGATTACGCAGCTTAGTCTTGATGAGACTTCTCTCAAGAAGCACAATGTGCAAAGGTAGCTTCATCCTGATGAGATTTCTCTCCAGTAGCATGATGTGGAAAGTCAACTCCATCTCTATGAGACTTCTCTCAAGTAGCACAATGTGCAAAGGTAGCTTCAGTCTCGATGAGACTTCTCTTAAGAAACACGATATGCAAAGGTAGCTTTATCTCGATGAGATTTCTCTCAAGCAGCACGATGTGGAAAGTCAGCTCTATCTCGATGAGACTTCTCTCACAAAGCACGATGTGCAAAGTCAGCTCCATTCTATGAGACTTTTCTCACGAAGCATGATATGAAAAGGCAGCTTCATCTCGATGAGATTTCTCTCAAGCAATATGAAGTGCAAAGGCAACTTCATCTCTAGACTTCTTTCAAGCAACACGATGTGCAAAGTTAGCTCTATTTCGATGAGACTTCTTTTAAGCAGCACGATGTGTAAAGACAACTCCATCTCGATAAGACTCAATGATCACTTGAAGCAAAATGTTGTGTTAAAGACCTGGATCAAGCAATTCAAAGTTGTGCCATGTACAAGATGCTTGGAACGAACAATATTTTGATAAAGATCACCATAAAAATAAGAATTACCACAATTGAAGACAATCAAAGAGGACTACTATTTTGAAGAAGAAGTTCAAATTTGATGTTCACCTTGAAAAAAGCATCTCCCTTGAAAAAGGCATCCACTTTGAAGAAAGAATGTCCTTTTGAAGAAGAAAACTACCTTGAAGAAAGAATTCGAAGTCCACCTTGAAGAAGGAATCGTGAAAAGGTGACTTGATAATCAGCTGGAAGAGATCAAAGAAGAATACTTAGTCACAAATATGAAGAATGAAACGGTCTAAAGACCGCGAAGCAGTGCATGATTGACGTTTTCCTAATAGGCATGCATTAGAAGAAACTCTAGGAAGTAGGTGCACTTAAGAGTGTTTTAAGCCCTTAGAATAGGCATAAGCCCTATGAAAAGGCACACTGAAGAGTGTTGAAAACCCTAAGAATAGGCACAAGCCTTCAAAAGAGGTGCACTGAAGAGTATTGAAAACCCTGAGAAGTAGGTGCACATAAGAGTGTTTTAAGCCCTTAGAATAGGCACAAGCCCTGAGAAGAGACACATTGAAGAGTGTTGAAAACCCTAAGAAGTAGGTGAACTTAAGAGTGTTTTAAGCCCTTAGAATAGGCATAAGCCCTAAGAAGAGGCGCATCAAAGAGTATTAAAAATCGTAGAAAGTAGGTGCACTTAAGAGTGTTTGAAGCCCTTAGAATAGGTGCACTGAAAGTGCTAACAAACCCTAGGAAATGGGTGAACTTAAGAGTGTTCTATCTTAGCATCATAAGGATACATTTCATGCATTAGAATAATGCATTTGTTTGTACTAGAATAGTACACTTCACGTATCATAGGGATGCATCTAATGCACTAGAATAATGCATTTGTCTGCACTAGAATAGTGCACATCACGCATCATAAGGATGCATTTCATGCATTAGAATAATGCATTTGTCCACAGTATAATAATACATGTCACGCTGTAGACAATGAATTTTTGAGGCTAGATGATGAAATGAAAATGAATCTCGAGTAATGGAAATGATCGAAGTGACCTTGGAAGTTGAAGAGGAAAGGTGTGAGAAGGAATTGGCAAAATGTTTTAAAAATTGACATGTGACTTCAAAAAATCACAAAAATTAATCTAGAAGGAATCTATTGATGAGTCATATGCCGTTATAAAGCTACCGATGTCTAGTTTCCATAGAAATTTACAGATTGCAAATCAGAGTTGAACTTGAAAAGTTATGTCTAATTGAACAAACAAAGGTAAGAAAATAGTACACTGCAAAGTGTAAACCTAGGAGGGACCGAATGGGGAACAACTGCCTAGCTATTGACCAACAACTGCCCGACTGTTGACTGACAATCGCCCAGTGGTTTGCCAATAGTCGTCTGGCTGTTGGTGCCCTAATTTTGGAATTTTTTGTTTCAAACCTTTCTCTTTTAGACTTTACTTCCTTTTTCAATTCTAGCCCTCAACTGTATAAACCCTCCTTGGCTTACTTTCCAAGGCACATCAATTATTGAATATAATAATCTCCTCTCCCCCTTGAAGACGCGCTTGAGAATTCGAGAAGCTTTTTTCAGTTTAATGCTTTTTGAGCGTTTTATATTGCTCTAAACCTAGAAAGGGTACGTCTTGAGAGCAGATTTCTCTTCTATCTCCTATTTTCTTTTTTCTTTTTTTTTGCTTAGAATTAAGCATGATTAGGGTTTATTTTAATGCTTAGGAGCATGTTTAGGGTTTTATGAATTGTTTAACCCTTTTATTTATTTTGCGAGATAGATAAGCGTGTCAAGGTAAGACCGCTATCCATTCTTTATTAGAATCATGTCTAGGAATTTAATTTCCTCTGCTAATGCTTAGAATCATGCTAGGAGAACTTATAATTGCTTTAGAGCATGCTAAGAAATAGCATAGAATAGATAAGAATTACCATATCGACCCCTTTGAATGCTTAGATTGGGCTAGAATAGCCTTGTTTGATTTCGATTGTTTGACTTAGGCTAGAATATGCCATCATAACCATGTTTAGGCTAGAAATGCCATGAATTAAAATGAGTTATGCTAGAATAACAATTGCCATGATAGAGTTATCGAATCTAGGTCGAAGTGCCATGATATTAGTTTATGGCCTGGTATTGAATATTTCATGAAAGAAGCTTAATAGACGTTAAATAGACTCACATATGGTGGTAAGGAATTCATCATCAATTGGGTTTTGAGTTGATTATTGAATGAATGATTCATATGAATGTATGGAATATTTTATTTGAAGTATTTAAAGTAGATTTATTTTATTTTATTATTGAAGAACAAGTGATATAATCCTCTTTCCCTTCCCCCATGTTTGACAAAAATTTAATGCATTCTCCTCCCTCTTTTTATGTATGAATATACAATTCGTATGAATGAATAATCATCTCACATGTCTACATGAAAATAAAAAAGGAATGTGTGTAAGAAAAATTAACAACTTAATTGGACTGTAAGTTAATATGAGATATTCTTATTTGGTATATCCTAGCGGAGGTCAAATTTTGATTTGGGTAGGTCGAATGACTCATACCTAACTTCCCGAACCTGTCTCTGGAGAGATGAGGGTAGTTTAGGTCCTAAAGTGAGGGATTGGATTGCCCTGATTCATTCCCAATTGAAGAATTGGGTGGAGACTCCATTTTTTCAGACGTACCCATGGCTCATTTGTGTTCTTTTAAGTTTCAAAAGAGGCTTTCACACAGTGTCGTGGCTGCAAATGCTCTAGCGGAATGAAAGCCCCATTCACAATGGCAATTCCACTGAGGATAACAGAAGTTGATTTTGATTAGGATACCAAATTCTAATTGCTCATGTTGACATTTTGAGTCTTGAATCACTACACTTTTGCACACAATAAGCACGAACTGCCTAAACTAGTTGTGTGGCATTGGTATAAGAAGTCTTTGGCTCTATTTGACCCCTAGATTACTCATGTTTGTCTCACTACCTTTGAGCCTGTACCATTAAATTAGTATGAAAAGAGACTGGCCCAAGGGGGCATCTCTCCCTCGAAGAAGCCCAGAAGGACCCTTGAGACTCAAGCCCATGTAAATGACTCTAGAAATTTCCAATAGGATGAATATCCAAAACCAATGTTGAAATACATGTCTATGGATGTAAATTTCCCATGATTAGAATAACATCAACTCAAACCACATGGAACCATAAATGAATACCACATGTTGAACCACCCATAAGAACATAATGAGGACATGTGCCATGAGTTAAGGTTATCATGACGTTTAGAAAACCATGTTATTATAATCATGGAGATTCCGATATCAAAATTTTTGCTAGAAATATGTGAGAAAATCTCACATTCCCACATCCTATGATATTGACTTAGGAATGAGGCCAAAAATCCTAGGAATAGAGACTCGACTCTACGTTTGTGGGAGAGATAAGGTCGGAAGGCTGAAAATATGTCTATGCCCTTGTATGAGCATACATGCATGCATGCCTGACATTAACACCTTTCTTTTGCAGCCATCATAGTTTCAAATAGACAAGGTGGTCGTTTGACAAGGTAAGAAGAACCAATTGACGAAATGGCTGCACCTAATAATAACAATGCTGAAATGGCCCAATTGAAAGCTGATATGACCGCACTCCAACAACAAGTGGCCCAACTCATTGAAGCACTCTAAAATAGGCCTAATTGCATGAATTACCTGCCATCTGAGGGTAATGGTAATGGTGATGGTGAGACTAGCCAAGGTAGAGATACGGTGCAAAGCCCAACCAATCGAGAAGAGCCTGAATCGATCAAACAACAAGCCAAGGATATAGAGAAAGTCCAATCCCTCTTGAAAAGGAAGGGGTTGAAAGGAGTCAAAGATCTAGACAAAACCTTACTCATTGGAGATGATGATTTGCTGTCAAAGTTTTGCCTACCAGACTTGCCCAAGTTCAATGGAAAGGGCAACCCCACGACGCATTTGAGACAATATGCAGCTGTCATGGCCACCACTCTTTTGTCAAAGGAGTACATCTTAAAGTACTTCATGCTATCTCTAGAAGATAATGCGATAGTATGGTATCATGACCTCTCAAAGAGAGTTCGAGAAGATTGGAATGAGCTTTCCAAACAATTTATAGAGTAGTACCGCCACAAAACCCAACCAGGGTAACCTTGAGGGATTTGAAGACGATGCGTTAGAAGCGCAAGTAGACCTTCTCAAAGTATCTAGTCCGTTAGAGGGCCAAGGCCGCCAAGATGACCACCAGGCTCACGGAGAAGGACCAGGTCTGCATGGTGATCAATGGAGCCCATACATTTATAAGTGATAGACTGGTGGGCTTCCCCATCAAACTTTTGAAGACCTATATGATTTGGGCATTCAAATAGAAGATTTGGAGGCCAGGCAGAAAAGAAGCAACAATAGCTACCATCGAAGAAGTCAGGGGCAACATGATCAAGCTAGTGGGTCTAGCATGAAGCATGTAGAGGTGAAGGCGATCACCCAACAAAGGAAGTTTAGTCGTCTAGGAAGACCATTATCCAAGATCTTTGCAAGATTGAGAGCTAAAGGGATCTTGCAGCCATTGCCACCATGAGAGCTTCCAAATCCATTGCCAAGGAATTAGAGACATCACGAGAAGTGTGAATTCCACCAAGTGGCTGGGCATAAGATCGATGATTGCACTTGTCTTTGTCACGAGATCCAAGATTTGATTGTCAAGGGCCAGATCCTGACCTAAAGACGTATGAGCTCTATATGAGAAGTAATCCACTACCTAATTACAGCTGGGTACCTTCTCTAACGACCAACAAGAGTAGGTCGAGCTTGACCAAGGGGCAAGTCATAAATTCCTTTGAAGAAAGTAGATCGAGCAAGGTCGAGAGAGCCAAGAAAAGGGAGACGTCTAAGTTTGAACAATAAGAACGGTCTACTAGGAAGGTGGCCATAAAGAAAGTCTAAGATTGAAGAGGCCAAGGCTAAAGAGCCCAAAGAAGAAAAGCCCAAGGAGATCATTGAGAGGGTAGAAGATGAGCCTATTTCTTTGGTAACCAAGATCTATGGTGGATGGGCGAACATTACAGTAAAGGGAGCCAAACAAAATTTGGAACCTGAATTTGTATGCCTTAATACAAAAATGAGGAGAGGAAGAAGAAGAAGAATTTGATGTGACTTCGAAGCACCAGGAAAAATCCACATCATGGAGTGTTTTTACCAATAAATGGATGGCCAAAAAATGGATTAGAAGAGGCCCACCACCTAGAAGACTCAAAATGAAGAAGGGTAGCGAAGCTATGAAGGGTAAGCAAGTTGAGAACCTTGTAAGAGAAGGTGTAAATAAGTGAGAGTCATGGGAATTTGGGATGACATTCCTAAGTCAAAATGCTTTCAAACTTTTAGGTTGATTTTAGCAATGATAAAGAAGAGGAGGGAGTGAGAGTTGAGGAATAAACATATGAGGGAGAAACACTTAAGGGTGAGAATGAGAACGTCCAACGAGTGACAAGGAGTGAGAGATTTTACAATGAGAAAGAGAAGGAGAAGGTTAAGGAGAAAGAGACAACAATCAAGAAGACTATTGCGAAGGATAAAGAAGTTGCCAAAGAAGAAACCAAGGAAGAAGAAGAAGACCAAGTTATCGATAATTAATAAAGACCCAAAAGCATAAAGAAGCCATGGCGAAGGCTTTGGCAGAGGTGGAAATATCAATGGCTACTGCTACAAATGAAATGTTGGCTGCCATGACTGGAGGAGCACCTAAGGGGGTAAATAAGAAGGTGTAATACCTTCACTAATGAAGATCTCCCTTTCAAACGAAGGAATCATAACAAACTATTGTTCATCACCGCAGAGATTGGTGGGAAGACATCTCCTTGCGTCGTGGTGGATGATGTGTCAGTATTAATATTGCGCCCAAGAAGATTTTGCACAAGTATGAGGTTGATGAAGATGAGCTTGAGCCTTATGAGATGGTGATCAAGGCCTATGACGACTCAAAGAAGAGTACTATTAGGATCTTCAAGCCGTTAGTGAAGATTAGGCCAATTGAAGTAATCACACAATTTATGGTTCTTGACATTCCAGTCACCTTTGCTACTTTATTGGGAGAAACATGGTTCCATCCACTTGGTGAAGTCCCTTCCATACTACATCAAAAGATCCAATTCAACATGGATGGGGAGACTGTAATCATTCATACAGCTTTAACTATTACACCGTCTACTTTAAGTGTGAAGGTTGGAGAGATATCCTATATGGGAGGCTTTCATGTAACCATGATTGATAAAGTGAGCCTAATTGTCGCTAGGATGATAAAGAAACAAGGATATTTACCAGGATTTGGGCTTGGGAAGAATGGACATGGTTTACCATCCCTTCTAGATTTCAAAGGCCAAACTTTTAGAAGAGGTTTGGGTTATGAGTCTGATGGGAAAGAAAAGACTTTGAGCCCAAGAAGGGGAGATTCATCAAGTTTGTCAAACCTAAGATACGAAGTATGTGAGGGCCATTGAACCATGGGTTTTCAAAGGAATGTTGAAGCCTGGATTCGAGATTTTCAAGGATATCCTTCAAGCAAGAATCTCCAAGGGGAATGATTTGGTTGAAGAAATAGAGAAGATGGCCATTAAGGAGGAGAAGCCTCAAGATCAAGCACCAGTAGTAAACCCGTCCATCGACCTTGTCGCCTTTATCGATGAAGGAATGAAAGATGTATTTTATGAGGATTTATTTGTGCGCAACCTCTTTCAAGAAGAGGACATTGTTTATGTTTCTGAATTTGATGCAATGAAGAAACAGTTTGCTTACTTGTGTGATGTCTTTCCTAATGGCAGTATGCATTATAATTTGCATTTCACTAGCATATTTGACATCCATACCATTCAAACCCATGACATTAATCTTGGTACAATAAAAAAACCCAGGAACATATGTATTACACTTGATAGAACTCCTGAAGAGAGAGAGAGAGATTTGAAAAATTACTTAAGAAACATGAAGAAGTCTTTGCCTAGTCCTATGATGACATGCCTGGAATCGAAAGAAGCATCGCTGAGCATACGATTCCAACGTATCCACACATGAAGTTGGTCAAATAGAAGTTGAGGAGATTGAGACTCAAAAAATTAAGGAGGAAGTCTCCAAACAAATTGAAGCCAAGTTTTTAGAAGTGATGAAATATCTAGAATGGTTAGCCAATATAGTACCAGTGCCGAAGAAGGATGGAAGGGTCCGAATATGTGTATTTCCATTTTATCTTCGTTAAACATGTTAGGTGATTATTCTATCAAATAATAGTTATAAATTCATCTATAGAAAGAGGGAGGAGAATTGAATTACAATTCCTTCAAACATGGGGGAAGGTGAAGAGGATTACATCAATTGTTCTTCAACAAATAAATAAAGTAATTCTACTTCTACACTCTTCAAAATATCACATTCATATAAATCCAATATTCAATAAAAAAAGCATATTCATGCAAATCATACATTTACTAAGCAATCAATTCGAAATTTGATAAATAAGGAATTCCCCACCACCATATGTAAGTCTCTTATATGTTTATCAAGCCTCTACATGCATATTCATGCATATATTATTCTTTAGTGATGGTCCTTCACTATCAATGTGAGTCCACCATCACTTCATGGTATCATTATAATTAAAGTCTATTCATAGTATATTTATACATTCATAAATCAACTAATCAAAATACAAAGCAATAATCTAGAATCATGGTATTCTAGCCTAGATTTGATAATTCTATCTTGGAATTCTAGCCTATTGCTATTCTAGCATAATTTATATTAATTCATAATTTTCATGGCATTTCTAGCCTAAACATGGTTATCATGGCATTTTCTAGCCTAAATCAAACAATCAAAATCAAGCAAGGCTATTCTAATCCCAATCCAAACAATTAAGAGGCAATATGGTAATTCTTACTTATTCTATGCTATTTCATAGCATGATTCAATGCCATTATAAGTCTTTCGAGCATGATTCTAATCATGTGCTCCTAAGCATAAAGCATTTGCAAAGAAAAATTAAATTCCTAAATATCTTTCCCATAAAGAAGGGATAGCAGACTTACCTCGACACACTTATCCATTTCGTAAAACAAATAAGGTTTAGACAATTCATAAAACCCTAAACATGCTTATTCTAAGTAAGAAAAGTAAATAAGAAAATAAAGGGGAGAAGAGAAGGCTGCTCTCAAGATGTACCCTTTCTGGGTTTAGAGCAATAGAACGCCTAAAAACTTTGTACTGGAAAAGACTTCTCGAATTCTCGAGTGTATCTTCAAGAGGAAGAAGAGATGATTATATTTGATAATCGGTATGTCTTGAAAGTGAGGAGAGAGGGTGTTTATATAGTGGAGGGTTAGAATTGAAAAAGAAAGCAAAGAAACAGATACGGAAGATTCATAATGAAAAATTCCAAGAATACGCCACCAACAGTCGAGCAGTTATTAGACAGATGATCGACTGTCAATCAATAGTCGGGTGATAGTTAGATAGCCGACCGACTGTTGATCAATAGCTGGGTAGCTGTTTGATAGTTGGGTGGCTGTTCTATTCTCCCTGTGGCCTTTCCTATTTTAGCACTTTGTAGTGTAGTTCCTTTTGATATTCATATATTTGATCGTGCATAACTTTTCTAAGTTAACTCCGATTTATAATCCATAAATTTTTATGAAAACTAGACATCTGTAGCTTCGTAACAGTATATGACTCATCATTAGATATCTCTTGGATTAATTTATGCGATTTTTTAAAGTCACATGTCAGTTTTTGAGACCTTTCACCAATCCCTTCTCACCTTTCCTTTCGTGGCTTCCAAGGGCATTTTAATCACTTTTGTTGCTCGACATTTACCTTCATTTCATCGTCAAGCCTAAAAAATTCAGTGTCTACATAATCATCACTATTATTACTATTGTCTTTAGTTCATGATGGGAGTCAAACTTGAAATTTTCTCAATCTATAATTATTTACATTATTTTATTACATTTGTTATTATCAAAGAATGATGTAATCCCTAACCCCTTGCCCCATATTTTATGAAAATGTAATCTATTCTCCTCCCTCTTTCTATGAATGTATATAAACTATTGACACCTCTTATGTAATAAAAAGATAAAAGCAGCTTTGGCATAATAAAACGTAGGATCAAGATAGGAAAACATTAGTGGCATAGAACTTAGAACTCAGGAAAACCCTTAGTGGAGGCCAGATTAACATCCAAGCAGGTGTAACCCGTACCTAACTTCCCAAACTCATTTTTAAAGGTGTGACCGGGACTTTCATCCCACCAGAGCGTTTGTGACTATGATACTATGTCAAAGCCTCTTTTGAGACTCAAAAGAGTACAAATGAGCCATGGGCATGTCTGGGGAATGGAGTTGCCACCTAATTATTCAATTGGGAATTAATAGGGACAATTCGATCCCTCGCTTTAGGACCTAAACTACCCTCATCCCTTTAAATATGGGTTTGAGAAGTTAGGTACGAGCCATTCGCCTCGCCCAGATCTAAATCCGGCCTCCATTACGATATACCAAATAAGAATAACTTATATTGTTATACAGTCTACCTACATTGTTCATTGTATCTTCTTAAAGACATGTAAGGTGATTTCATTTAAAATAGTTGTATATTCATATAAAGAAATAGGAAGGAGAATAGAGCTACATTGCTTTTCAAACATAGGGGAATGGGAGGAGGATTACACCAATTGTTCTTCAAGAATAAAGATAAACTACTTCTAGCACTTCAAATATCCATTCATGCATTCATATAAATCATATGTTCAAATATCAATATAAACAATCAATTCGAGACTCAATAAATAAAGAATTCCTCACTATCATATGTGAGTATATTCAATATTTATCAAGCCTCTACATGCATATTCATACATTCAATTATCATTATAAGTAATGGTCCCTCACCATCAATGTCAGGCTACCATCAATTCGTGACATCATTCTAATGATATTTCTAAACATGGTATTTATAAAATCAATCAATCAATTACAATTCAACACAAAACCATAAATTATAATCATGGCACTTCTACGTAGATTTGATATTTCTTATCATGGTAATTCTATTTGATATTTCTTATCATGGTTATTCTATTTGATATTTCTTGTCATGGTGATTCTACCTAAGCATGGCAATTCTAGCCTATTCATAGTCATCATAGTGGATCATGGGATTTCTAGCCTTAACATGGCATTTCTAGCCTAATTCGATCAATCAATATCAATCGTGGCTATTCAAGCCCAATTCAAATACTCGGGGGTAAACATGGCAATTCCTACCTATTCTATACTATTTCCTAGCATACTTCAAATATTATAAGTTTTCTTAAGCATGATTCTAATCATGAGCTCCTAAACATGATCCTAAGGCATTCGCAAAGAAAATAAACTCCTAATCATAATTCTAGATAAAGGAGGAAAAGTGGACTTACCTTGACACGCTTATCCATCTTGTGAAGCAAACAGAGGGTTAAACAATTCTATAAAACCCCAATCATGCTTCTAAGCATCAAAATAAAAGTCAGACATGCTTATTCTAAAGCAAGAAAATAAATAAAAAGGGGAGGGAGAAGAGAGAACTGCTCTGAAGATGTACCCTTTTCAGGTTTAGAGCAATAGAACGTCTAAAAAAATATTTAACTACAAAAGACTCCTTGAATTCTAACTATAAAAGACTCCTTGAATTCTCAAGTGTTTCTTCAAGAGGGAGAGGATTTCGACGTGTCTTCAAAAGTGAGGAAGGGGTGTTTATATAGGAGAGGGTTGAAGTTGAAAAAGGAAACAGAAAACAAAGAAGGAAGGTCTCCAACGCAATTTTCCAAAAACAAGGGGAGGACCGCCAACTGACAGAGGGATAGTTGGCCTGCTATAGGTGGACCATAGATTGGTAAGAGGATATCTGACCAGCTATCCTACAACCGCAAGTCAGTGGTGGCCCACCAAACTCCCTTGTTTTACATTTTTTTAATATAGTCCTCCCTCGCCCTTCATCCATTAGATCGCATGTAATTCTTTGACTTCAACTTTGATTTGTGATTCATAAAATTCTATGAAAATTAGACATCTGTAGCTTCGCAACTGTGTATGACTCATCATCAGATTCTGTTTGGATTAATTTCTTTGATTTTTCAAATTCATATGTTAGTTCTCAAAGCTTTCGGTCGGATTCTTCTGGTCTTTCTTCCTTTTGCTTTCAAGGGCCATTTGGTCATTGTCATTGCTCAACATTCATCTTTGATTCGTCACCAAGCCTAAAAAATTAAGTATCTATATAAGGGGTGATGGGCAGTTAGGTATAGAGAAGGAAGGATCGGCTGCTGTCACTTAATTTTTCTTGTGGTTAATTACCAAGGTGGCGACTCTGTTGTATCCCTGGATCTTTTCTTCGTGACTTAACTCGGATGGCCCTCTAAGTCATCCGAAAGGAGATTAGAAAAGCATTGCCAAGGTCAAAAATGCTTGGAGCAGGATGTAAGCCCCTCTTACAAGCCTCATTTGTGGAATCAGAGTCACTAACAAAGGATCTCCAAAGCTATCCTCAAAAACCAACAAGTATTGAGTCAACAGACAAAACTAAAATATGCAGAGCCAAGAAATGGAACCTCTTTGTGAATGGGGCTTTCATCCCACTAGAGTGTTTGTGACCATAACACGTTGTCAAAGCCTCTTTTGAGACTTAAGGGAACACAAACGAGCCATGGGCACGTCTGGAGAATGGAGTCACCACCCAATTATTCAATTGGGAATGAATGGGGGTAATCCGATCCCTTGGTTTGAGACCTAGACCATCCTAATCCCTTCAGAGATGAGTTTGAAAAAGTTAGGTATAAGTCATTTGTCCCGCCTGGATATAAATCTAGCCTCCACTAGGGAAATAGCAAATAAGAATAGCTCGTATTATTACTCAGTCCACTTAGCGTTGTTCATTTTGTGCACACATTTTCATTTTTTATCTTTATTAGACATGTGAGGAGATTATTTAATCAATGATAATTATATAAGCATCAATAGAAAGAGGGAAGAGAATGGAGTTACATTTTCGTTGAAACATAGGGGAAGGGAAAGAGGATTACATCGTTTGTTCTTCAACAATAAAATAATTCTACTTCAAATAAAAATATTCCATAAATTCATTCGTAATAACTTTCATATCCAAATATAAACAATCAATTCAAGACTCAGTAAATAATGAATTCATCACCACCATATGTGGTCTATTCAATACTTATCAAGTCTCCACAAGTATATTCACACATTCGTTTATTCAAATATTCATTCTAAGTAATACCCTTACCCTCAATGTGAGTTCGCCACTACTTCATGGCATCACACAATTACACTTCTATTATAAAACAAACATTCATACATTCATAAATAGACAAATTATAAATCAAACAAAGCCATAATCTATTATCATGGCACTTCGACCGAAATTCGATAATTCTATCATGGCAATTGCTATTCTAGCATAATTCAATATTAATTCTAGGCAACTAGCTAATCATAGTTATCATGACATATTCTAGCCTAAACATGGCATCTCTAGCCTAATTCAAGCAATCAACATCAATCATAGCTATTTTAGCTCAAACAATACATCCATGGGCAAAATGGTAATTCTACCTATTCTATGATATTTCCTAGCATGTCTCAAAGCAAATATAAGTCTTTCTTAGCATAATTCTAATGAGATGCTCCTAAGCATGATTCTAAGCATTCGTAAAAATAAATTCCTAAACATGATTCTAATAAAGAAAAGATAACAAACTTACTTTGACACGCTTATCCATCTTGCAAAACAAACATGGATTAGAATATTCATCATAATCCTATCATGCTTCTAAGCATAAAAATAAATCCTAATTATGCTTATCCTAAGCTTAAACTAACCTAAACATGCTTAATTCTAAGCAAGGAAAATAAAAGAGAAGAGAGGAGGGAGGAGAGAATTCTGCTCTCAAGACGTATCCTTTTCGGGTTTAGAGCAATAGGATGCTTGAAAATTTTAGACTAGAAAAGGCTTCTCAAATTCTCGAGCGTGTCTTTAAGAGAAAGAAGAGAGGATTGTTTCAAAATTTGGTATGGGGGGTTTATATAGGTGAGGCCTGGATTTGAAGAAAGAAGCAAATTATGAAAAGAAAGGTTTTAATTGAAAATTTTTGAAAATAAATTACAAATAGCCGAGCGACTGTCATCAAACTGCTAGGTGACTGTCAGATAGCTGGCCAGCTGTCACTCAATAGCCGATCGGTTGTTTGACGATCGGCTAGCCATTGGTCAACTACCAGGCAGCTGTTTGATAGCCGACTGTTTGTTCTCTATTTGGCCCTTTCGATTTTTTCCTTTTGTAGTGTGGTCCCTTCAAACCTTTGTTCGTTCGATCACACTTAACTTCTCGAATTCAACTCCGATTTGCAATCTGTAAATTTCTACAAAAACTAGACATCTGTAGCTTTGCAAAGGTATATGACTCACCATCAGATCTCTTGGATTAATTTCTATGAATTTTTGAAGTCATATGTTGGTTTTCGAGACCTTTCATCAATTTCTTCTCACCTTTCCTTTCTTGGCCTCCAAGGGCATCTTGGTCATTTTATTTGCTCGACATTCATCTTCATTCCTTCATCAAGCCTCAAAAATTCAGTGTCTACACTCTCTACCAACCCAATTAGAGGCATCAAAGAATGCAACATCACTCTATAATCTCAATGTATACGCCCATCACATCAAGAGCAATATGACAGAATTCAGCCAAGTGATACTGTGTAGGCTGGTTCAAAGGAGTTAGTATGATCACTTTAATACTAGATCTAGATATGCCCGTTATAGCACTAAATTCTTCATAAAATGGACATAGCTCTTGTCTATTAAATCTAAAAACATGATCAATTGAATCCCAAAAATTGACTGAAGCTTTAAGAAAAAGGATATCTCATCTGACCTATTTGAGGTATCTCAACTTGAAGAGACCACTAGGCCCTAGTAAATGCTATTTTACATCTTAACCAGCTTTAATTGAGCTTAGAGGATTTCTAAACTTGCCTCACTCATGATGGAATAGTGAAAGGAGAAAGAAAGGAGTTGTGAGATTTATAAGGGAAGAAGAAACTCAAAATGGGTTTAAAATTCGATGTGGGATCCTTTATAGATTAACACCTACACAAGTAGGCGCATGCCTATACGCCAAATAAGCATTGCACCTATAGCATGCAGAAGTTGAAATGTTCATTTTGGATCATTTTTGCATAAATGTTTAGTAGGGCAAACTTATTCTATGCTAATTTCTTTTGCATCATGTTCATATGCAAAGGAAAAAAAGAAATGAATAGGCTTCATTCATTTATTATCAACAAAATATACAAAATTGGGGACAAAGTGCCTAATCTAAGTTTAGAAAGCCTATGGCTATACAACAATGAACAAAAACAAGAAATGAACAACAAGAGCAAAGAATAACTCCCCGCCACTACCACCACACTCCTCTTCAGTCTCCTCCTCCTCGTCGAAGCTATCAAAATCACTGCTCCTCTCCTCATCATCATCCTCAACCTCATCTTTAACCTTCTCACCCTTATCACCAATATCTTGATCCTCCTCCTCCTTAGCTAGTTGGTCACGCTTCTAAGCCGCCTCTGGCTCCTATACCTACTCCTCTCTAGTATCCTCCTCTCTCATGTCCTTAGTAGAAGACTCTCCCTGGGCCACCTGTAAGTCATGCTCTAGCTCCTGAATAGTCAAACCGGTGTTTTGGAGAGTTGCCTACATGTAAAATGAAAAAAAAGAAACATTGATTGATCCATACATGTAACATCATAAATGCAATATTGTTTACTTGATGTTGTAGGGACAACTGACATATTTGCTCCTTTATCGTAAGTATAATCGATCTAGAAGATCGACCATAGAATAGAGAACCTAGGAAACAAGATAGAAAACAATCTAACATGAAGGCAAACCTAGAAATCCCAAAGGCTCATAAGAAAAGAAGACTCACATGAATAGCATCCGTAGGAAGAAGAGGGTCTGATCTCCACACAACTGTACAAAGCTATCAGAGATAGATCGGTAGCCTTGATGATATCCTAAAAGCCCCAAAAGCAGAAGAGGGACCTGTGCTTCTAGAAGGATCAATCCTAGCTCTCTTGCAACCCTTACTGGAACACTCAGGTGCGTCAGAACAAGAGGCTCGACCATCAACGCCCCAACCATTGCCAACGCCTCGCCTTGTACCTCGACCAGTACCCCTACCACCACTCGCCTCACCCACTAACATAGTAGTTGCCTTGTTAATCACATCATACATCCTAAGATAGGTGGGAAAGAGAGAAGCACAAGCCTATCAGTATAAGACTGCTACATGGCAGAGAAGCCCACTCAAGCAAGAGGAATCGTAGTGATGTAATCCTCAAAGGTAGAATTAATAGCCAACTAAAGCGAGTTGATCTTCAGGCGAGGGGGAGAAAGGGGAACACGACACCTTCCGAGAACCCTAGTCCAATCAGCAACACGGTCATCCAAAAACCACATGGTACATTGTAGACACTAGATTTTTAAGGCTCGATAAAACAAAGATGAATGTCAAGTAATGGAAATGACCGATGTGGCCTTAGAAGCAACAAGAAGAGAGTCGAGAAGAAATCGATCAAAGGCTTTGAAAATTGACACGTGATTTTGAAAAGTCACAAAAATTAATCCAAAAGAAATCTAATGACAAGTCATATGCTGTTGTGAAGCTACGAATGTCTAGTTTTCACATAATTTTATAGATTGCAAATTAGAGTTGGACTTCAAGAGTTATGCATGACTGAACAAACAAAGGTCAGAAGGGGACTACACTAAAAATTGAAGAAGTTAAGGGGTTTAGTGGGCCATCATCGGTCGACAGTTGTAGGACAGTCGGCCCACCGGTCTATGATTCTCCCGTAGTTGGCTAGTAGTCATACAATCAACTAGCAGTCATCCCATAACCAACCGACTGTTCTCCCTTTAATTTTGGTAAATTTCAATAAAAGCCTTCCTTTTTGGTTTTTTGCTACCTTTTTCAACTTCAACCCTCCACTACATAAACAACCTCTTGTCTCACTTTTCAAGACACACAGAAATTTTTTCTTCTCCCTCTTGAAGACATACTTAAGAATTCAAGAAGTCTTTTCTAGTCTAATATTTTTTAGGCATTCTATTGCTCTATAATCGGAAAGGGTATGTCTTGAGAGTAGTTCTCTCTTTGTTCACCTCTTTTCTTATTTATTTTTCTTGCTTATAATTAAGCATGTTTAGGTCTGTGTTTGCTTACAATGAGCAAGATTAGGTTTTATTTTATTGCTTAGAAGCATGTTTAGGGGTTTTATGAATTGTTTAACCCTTTCTTTTTTTTTTTGCAAGATGGAAATGCTTGTCAAGGTAAGTCATTTATCCCTCATTTATTAGGATCATGTTTAGAAGTTTATTTTCTTTATGAATACTCAGAAATATGCTTAGGAGCACATATCTTAGAATCATGCCTAGGAAGGCTTATAATTGTTTTAAAGTAGCTAGGAAATAGCATGAAATATACAAGAATTGTCATGATTTGCTTTGATTGCTTGAGTTAGGCTAGAATAGCCATAATTTGCTATGTTTGATTGAGTTAGGCTAGAATAAGCCGTAATTGCCATGGTAACCATGATTAGGCTAGCAATGCCATGTCCAGGCTAGAATTATCGTATTTAGAATTACCATTATTAAATTATGATAGAATAGCAATATGGAGAATTACCATGATTGAATTATCAAATTAGTTAAAGGTGCCATGATTTTAGTTTATGGCTTTGTTTATGTTTTTTATTTATTTACTTTGAATAATTACCATGATTAGAATGATTAATTATGATCGTATGATGCCATGAAGTGGTGGTGGACTCACATTAATGGTGAGGGACCATCACTTACAATGAATATGTATGTATGAATATGCATGAAGAGGCTTGGTAAGCATAGATTAGACTCACATATGGTGGTGAGGAATTCATTATATATCAAGTTTTGAATTGATTGATTGTATTGAAAACTTAGTTTGCATGAATATGCTATGAATAAATGGATTGCTTTTATCATTAAAAAGCTAAAGTGTT
Source organism: Boswellia sacra (assembly GCA_013180625.2). NCBI lineage: Eukaryota > Viridiplantae > Streptophyta > Magnoliopsida > Sapindales > Burseraceae > Boswellia > Boswellia sacra. Next base: position 34,995 of record SNVD02012484.1, on the reverse strand, counting down.
TAGAAGTATTTACTTTATTATTGAAAGGAAATGTAATCCTACTCCATTTCCCCATGTATGAAAGGAATTGTAACTCTATTCTCCTCATTTCTTTCTTTGCATGAATATACGATTGTTTTTGCTCAAATCACCTTACATGTTTAATGAAGATAAAAAATGGAAAACGTGTGCATAAAATGAACAACTTAAGTAGACTGCATAACAATTTAAGCTATTTTTATTTGGTATTTCTTAGTAGACACTGGATTTATACCTAGCTGGCCGAAGGCTTGTACCTAACTTCTCGAACCCATCTCTGAGGGGAGGAAGGTAGTTTAGGTCCCGAAGTGAGGGATCAGATTGCCATCGTCCATTTTTCTTATAAAAAATTGGGTGGCGCCTCCATTCTCCACATATGCCCATGGCTTATTCATGTTTCCTTAAGTCTCGAAAGAGGCTTTGATGCAGTGTTGTGGTTGCAAGCGCTCTGACAAGATGAAAGCCCTATCCACAGTGGTGACTCCATTAGGGATATGAGAAGTTGATTTCGATTGGGATGCCAAATTCTTATAGCTTACTTTGTTATTTTGGGTTCTTGCATCACTACACTTTGCGCACAATGGGCACAAACTGCCTAAACTAGCCGTGTGGCATTGGCATGAAAAATCTTTGGCTTCATTTGACCCTTAGATGGCTCATGTTTATGTCACCACCTTTGAGCATGCACCATTGAATTAGTATAAAAAGAGACTTGCCCAAAGGGGCATCTCTCGCTTGAGGGAACTCAGACCATTGGACCCTTGTGACTTAAGCCTATGTAGACAAATCTAGAAATTTTCAATAGGATAAATATCCAAAACCCATCTTGAAATGCATGTTCATGGTTGTAAATTCCACATGATTAGAGTGACTTTGACTCAAACCTCATGAAACCATGAATGAATGCCACATGTCAAATCACCCATAAGAACAAAATGGGGCATGTGCCATGAGTTAAGGTTATCATGACATTAAGAGCCATGTTATGATAATCATGAAGAACCAACATCAAATTGAATGATGGAATTAGGAGAGAGAATCTTGCATTCCCATATCCTATGATGATGACTTGGGAATGAAACCAAAATCCTAGGAAAAAGACTTGACCTTAATTGTATGGGAGGAATAAGGTTGGAAGGTTGAAAGTTTGTCTACGTCTTTGCATGAGCATGCATCATATCATGCATACATGCATGCATGCATGGCATTAACACCTTTGTTTTGTGACAATCATAGCTTGGGTTAGACGAGGTGGTCATTTGACATGACTTGAGACTAGTGAATCAGTTGCTAAATTGGTTGCACCAAACAATAATGCTGAGATGACTCAAATGCAAGCAGACATCACCGCAATCCAACAACAACTGGCCCAACTCGTAGAAGCCATGCAAAATGGGTCTAATAGTGCAAACCAGCCGCTGCCGAAGGTAATAGTGGTGATGAGGGTGAGACTAGCCAAGGCAGAGATAGGGGAAAAGCCTAGCCATCCAAGATGAACCCAAATCGATCAGGTGATTGGCCAAGGACATGAAGAAAGTCTAATCTCTCTTGAAGAAGAAGGCGCTAAAAGGGATCGAAGACCTAGATGACATCTTACTTGTTGGGGACAGTGACTTGCCACCAAAGTTTTGTGCGCCTGATTTGCCCAAGGTCAATGGAGAGGACAATCCGATGACCTAGTTGAGACAATATGCTGTTGTCATGGCCACCACTCATTTGTCGAATGATTAAATGTTGACGTACTTTATGTTAGCCCGAAGGCTATATGATAATTTTGATGATAACAATACACATTGATTCATTGAGATTTACTAATATGTTTATTTATGTGCAAGAGTAAGATCATTGAAATAATTGTAAAATCAAGAAGAGGCTTACTAAAATGAAGGGTTGAAGCTAAGGAGAAGACTACATGTTAAAGGGACCAAAGTTTAAGAACAAGGTTTGATTCAAGGAATGTGACACATGAGCAATGTTCAATCAATTGGTCATCTATTTCTCTACAGATGTCCAAATGACGTGATTCTTAAGCATTTGGAAAGCTTACTCAATTTATAACATTTCATATGTTTTAAAGAAATTTAAATTTCAAGTGTAAGGTTGTCCAAATAATCATGCAAGTTGAAAGACAAATAGAAGCAATTGACATGAGCACCGAATACTCTTTTGGACATATCTTGAGCTAAAAAAATCAAAATGACTTGATTCTTATGGCATTGGAAAGAGGAAATAATGGGGCACATTTCATATGTTTTGAAGAAATTCAAATTTCAAACGAAATGCTGACAGAATTATCATTCAATTCGGTGGACTGACACAAGGAAGAAAAATCAAGTCACATGAGCACCGAATGGTGTTTTGGCCATATCTTGAGCTACAGATATCAAAATGACTTGATTCTTGATGCGTTGGAAAGCTTATTCAAATGTACAGATCTTTTATGTTTTGTAGATTTTCAAATTTCAAATGAACATTGACAAAAATGGCAGACAAGATTACAGTTCTTATGGTGGGCAGAAAATTTGTAGTTGGTGTCTTCATTTGATTATGTTCATCCCATTTGCCTATAAAAGGAGCCCTTCTTCCATGCATTCAGCAAGAGCAAGAGAAGCATATATCAAGCAAAAAACAAGAGAAATATCAAGTCTAGAGAGCTTTTATATTCTTTATCTACTCTTTGAAGAGAGTTGTACTTTTATTGTAAAAATTATTTTTGTTCTTGTATTGTGGTGAGAGTGAGATCTTCTTGTAAAGGATAAAAGTTATCCTTGAGAGAATTCTTTCCTTGGTGAGGTTGTTCATCAAGAAGAACTCTTGGTGTGGTGTTATCAAGAGTTAAAGAAAGTTGCCTTGGTGAGGTTGTTTATCAAGAAGAACTCTGGTGTGGTGTTATCAAGAGTTGAAGAAAGTTGCCTTGGTGAGGTTGTTCATCAAGAAGAACTCTTGGTGTGGTGTTATCAAGATTTGAAGGAAGTTGCCTTGGTGAGGTTGTTCATCAAGAAGAACTCTTGGTGTGGTGTTATCAAGAGTTGAAGAAAAAGTCTTGGTGAGGTTGTTCATCAAGCAAGTTGTAAAGATTTCTACAACTTAGTGGAAAGCTTAGCTCGTGGAGCTAGGAGCCCGTGGACGTAGGCAAGGTTTGCCGAACCACGTAAATTGAGTTTGCACTCTCTCTATCCCTTTCCTCTTTACATTTACTTGCACTTGTGATTGTTCATCATTATTATTCTTTTGATTGCATCTTTGATAAATTCTATTTTCATCTTCTTCACCTTTGTTCTCAAAGAAAGATTTAAATAATTTTCATCTTTCAAGAAAAGTTTTCTAAATCCATTTTTATAAATAAAAAACCAATTCACCCCCCCTCCTGGGTTGCCATACCTGGGTCAACACTTTATACTATCCTTAGAAGATGATGCAGTAGTATGGTATCATGACCTTGCCAAAAGAGCTTAAGGAAGAGTTATTCAAACAGTAAGTGGAACAATATCACAACAATACCCAACTGGGGTAACTTTTAGAGATTTATAGACGACTCACTAAAAGCTCAATGAGACTTTTTCGGAGTACTTCGTCTGTTGATGGGCCAAAACTACCAAGATGACCATGAGACCCATAGAGAATGACTAAGTTGGTTTTGTGATCAATGGGACCCATGCTTTCATTAGAGATAGGCTTGCAAGCTTTCCCATCAAAACATTTGAAGATTTGTGCGATTCGGGCATCCAAATAGAAGATTTAGAGGCTAGGTAGAAAAGAAGTAACAATAGTTACCCTCGAAGAAGTCAGGGGCAGTATTATCATGCCGGTGGGTCTAGCATGAAGAATGTTGAGGTGAAGATAGTCACTTAGCAAAGGAGATTTAGTCATTTGCGAAGGCCATTATTGAAGATCTTTTCTAGATTGAAAGCTGAGGGGTTTTACAGCCATTGTCACCAACAGAACTTCCAAATCCATTGTCAAAGAATTAGAGGCATCATGATAAATGTGAGTTCCACCATGTGTCTGACCACAAGATTAACAATTACACCCGTCTTTGCCATGAGGTCCAAGACTTAATCGACAAGGTTTAGTTTTTTTATTCGAAGCTAGAAGAGCCCAACATAAGAAGCAACCCATTACCCAACTATAGTTGGGTACCTCCTCCAACGACTAACATGATTCGGTCAAGCTTGACTAAGGCGCAAATCATGAACTCTTTTGAAGAAATGGAAGGATCGAGTAGGGCTGAGAGAGTTAAGAAAAGGAATAAGTCCAAGCTTGAGCAATAAGAAGGGTTTGCTAGATAGGTGGCCATGAAGAAGAAGTCCAAGGTAGAAAAACCCAAGGAAGAAGAGCCCAAGGAGATCATTGAAAGGGTATAAGAAGTGTCTATTCTTTTGGCAGCCTAGATTTTCACCAAGAAGGGTGGATGGACCAACATTATGTGAAAGAGGTCAAGCAAAGCTTAGAGCCTGAGTTTGTATGCCTCAGTGATAATGAGGAGGAGCAAGGAAAAGAAGATAAAGAAGAAGTTGGGGTTGAAGACAAAGAAGCATCTATCAACAAGAAGCCCACATCAATGCGTGTCTTTGCCAAGAAGTGGATGGCTAGAAAAGGAGCTAGAAGAGGCCCACCGCCTAAAAGACTTAAGGTGAAAAAGGGTAGCAAAGCTAGGAAGGGCAAGCAAATTGAAAGCCTTATAAAGAGAGAAAGTTTACCTAGAAAGTATAAGGAGGTGAGAGTTATGGGAATATGGGATGACATTCCTAAAGTTAAGTCCCTTCCAAACTTTTATGCTAACTTTAGTAGTGATGAAGAAGAAATAGAAGTGAGAAATGAGGGAGAAACACTCAAAGGAGAGAATAAGAATATCTAAGAAGTAACAAAGAGTGGTAGATTTTACCACGAGAAAGAGAAGGAAAAGCCAGTTGAAAATGAGAAGATTATTAATAAGGGCAAGGAAGTTGCAAAGGAAAAAACCAAAGAAGAAGAAGGTCAAGTGATCAAACAATTGAAGAAGACTCAAGCGAATGCTAGCATTTGGCACTTGTTGATCTCATCCCAAAAGCATAGAGAAGCCATGGCAAAGGCTTTAAAAGACGTAGAGATTTCAGTAGCTGTCACCCCTAATGAGATGTTGATTACCATGACCGGAATAGAACCCAATGGGGTAAATAAGAAGGGTGTTATCACCTTTACTGATGATGACTTGCTTTTTGAAGGAAGGAATCACAACAAACCGTTGTTCTTCACTGCAAAGATGAAGATTTCTCCTTGCATAATGGTGGAAGATGAGTCCACTATCAACTTATGCTTGTGAAGATATTACACAAGTTTGCAGTTGAAGAGGATGACCGCGAGCCTTGTGAAATGGTGATCAAGGCTAATGATGACTCAAAGACGAGTGCTATTGGAATCATTAAGGCTTTAGTGAAGACTGGGCTTATCTAAGTGATGACCGAGTTCATAACCCTTGACATTTCTGTCACCTTTACTCACTACAAGAAAATCCGGTTTTAGTCATGACGAAAATGGTTGCTATAGCAAACATATTTGGTCACAAAAGAGATTTAGTGACCGAAAACCTCTCGTCCCAATTTAATGATTATAACGTTGTCTCAAAAAGTAATTAGTGAGCAATATAAAATTGTGGTCACTAATTATCAATTATATTAGTAACCACAATTTTGGTCACTAAAGTAATTTATAATTAGTTACCAAAATATTTGTTACTACATCATGAGAAATATGGTTGCTAAAATCAATTGTTGGACACTAAAAACGTAAGTTTAAAGTTTCATTTTCATAGAATTAGTGAGAAAGTCGTTACTAAATCTACATTTATCAGTAATGTTAAAATATAACACTAGTTGTGTATATTTGAACACTAAATTTACTTATATTTAGCCATGCAAACATTGTGACTAAATGTATCCCTCTTTTAGTATCAAATATGTGGTCACTAGAGTGTGCTTCATTACTAAATATAACTTTCTTTGGGAATTAAAGTTTTTATCACTAAATAATTAGTCTTCATTACAAATTGTATCACCTTTCTGTAATCAAAGTTTTGGTAGCTAAAAGATAACATTAGCTACTAAATGTATCATTTTTTGAAATAAAAAATATGGTAACTAAATGATTACGTGTCATCACTAAATATGTCACTTTTTTGGAATCAAAGATTTGATAGCTAAAAGAATTTGTTTCACTACTAAATGTATCGCCTTTTGAAATAGAAAATAAGGTTACTAAGGGCCCGTTTGTTTGGGCTTCTGAAGTCTGAATCTGAATAAGATTCAGATGTTTAAAAATTTCAGTCCGTTTGTTTGGGCCTCTGATAACTTATTTTCAGACATATATGTCTGAATCCAAAAAGTGAAAAAATACCACTTTTTCCTTATTCAAAACATCTGAATATATGAAATACCGAAAATACCCTCTTATATAAAATACCACTGTTTCCATGTGCATCGCGTCAGCTACCAACATTAATTATGAATCCAATTAATTATAACAATTTTGAAGTCTCTTCTCATCTCATCTCATCTCATGTGCTCTCTCTTGGGCTCTATCAACAGAACATGCACACTTTGCTTTTCTCTATTCAACAATTGTGAATTAATGTCTCTCATCTTGTTTTGGTTTTTTCATTTTTTAATTTTATTAATTTATATATGTGGAATAAGCTACAATTCAACACCAGTTTGTGATGTCACATGCATGAAATGAAGAAATAGTAATTAATAACCCAAATTCCAATGTTAACTTAACAAAACATTAATTTAATTTAACTATTTAATATGGATGGTTGGACCATAGGTAACTTCGTCAATAATTGATAAGAATAAATTTAAGAAAATATAATCAATTAGCAATTAAAAAAATTATTAATTAAAATATAATTAATAAATATTAAATTTATAATTATTTATAATTTTGATTTAATTTTATTAAATTTTTAATTTTTAAAAGATTGTAAGAAATATAATATTAACTATTTAAATGAAAAAGAATTTTTATTTTATTTTAGTAATATTTATTTTTTAAAGGTTTGTAAAAAAATATAATATTAATTATTTAAATAAAAAAGAATTTTGGTTTAATTTTATTAACTAGTCAATTTTTAAAGAATTGTATAAATATAATATAAACATGTTACATTTAAATAAGGGTAAAAAAATCACATTAAAGATAAAATATTCCATTGCTACTTTTTTGAAGTGGTATCTAAAAGAGCAAACAAACATCCCATTAAGTGGTATAAATTAAGTCCTAAAAAGTGTTTAGATCTAAAAAGTGTTAAGTGATGGAAACAAACACAACCTAAATGATTCAGTGTGTCAACACTAGACGTGTCCCTATTTTGGAACCAACGATGTTGTTACAAAATGATTACATTTCTAATTAATTTAATTGACTCATTAAGAGTGCTTTAATTTAGTAATATGAAGTTGGTAAATAAATCATTGCCCTTCATCACTAAAAGCCTTTTGTTTTGGACTGCAATGGTTGCTAATTAACTATCCATATTTAGTTAATAAATGTATCCTATTTACTGATGCAAATAAACTTAACTCATCACTAAATATCGCACTTTAGCAATAACTTTCTAACTGTTTTTCTGTCACTAAATTTATTTATTGAATTAATACAATTTGTTAACATAAATATTATGAGTATCAAAAAGTTTAATCATTATTTTTGTAAGTCGCTTCATTTAATAATGAGAGTTGTTGTAGAGTTAAATATATTGAGTTATTGTTATTGTACAACTTGATATTTTGAGAAAATGCATATAGATAATATAAATAAAATTAATTATTGAAACAAATGATTTCATGCAACTCTGAATCCTCATAAGAAAATGTTGAATGACGATAACATAAAACTTAATAAGTATCTTTGCTGCATAAAATATGATCAATCTTAAAATGGAAATAGATCAAAATAAATAATATAACCCAACTATAAAAGATAAAATTAAATATAGCTTCTATTATCTTTACTCCAACTAGTTATGCAAGCCCATAAATGCCTACGAGTATGAAATTTGAGTCAAAACGATTATTGATCTGCAAAAAGAAAGAAAAGCTTAATTATTAATTTCTATCATTAATTTGTCCTCAATTATTAGTCTAACTATAACTTAATTTGGATATTTGTTAAATAAAGCTATAGATATCGGAAAATCACTAATAATGTTGTAGGCTTAGGCAATTTAATTAAACAAACCTGTAATTTTTGTTGTAGGATCAATTAAGTTGGAACTTGCGATAAATGCTTTAAACATTTTCAATAGCTCTGCTAATCGTTTCTCTGCAGCTTCTACTCTCTTAGTAGAGCATCAACAGCCACTTTAGCAGCCTCATCAGCCCTTTGTGTAGCATCAATAGCCACTTGAGTAGCTTCCTTAGCCTTTTCTGTAGCATCGATAGCAACTTGATTAGCCTCTAGAGACCTTTGAGTGGCTTCTTCAAATTGAGCATGCCTGCGTTTTGCCAATGCAGAAGAAGGTTTAGGTTTGGGCCCTGCACCAACACCATGTATGTGGCCTAACATAGGAGCACCAAATACTTGCTTATATATTTGATATGGAGACATGGTTTCAATTTCCTCTTTTTGTCGTTGATTTTGAAGCATTTGCAACTCATCCTACATGAAATATAATAATGAATTATTTACTGCAACAACCATGAAAGTAATACACATATCACTCAAATATAATGTCAATTACTTTGGCTTTCTTTGCATTATCACTGACCCATTGTTTCTTCTTTTTGCTGAATCGAGTAATTTGGAACATGTCAATACGATTAGGCTCCTCTCCAGTCTCATGATTTTTCTGTGTCATTTGCACGCTGTTATTGATAATTCCTATATCACATTATTTCTTGTAATAATAACCAAAATTAAATAATATAATGATGCATACATTTTCAACTCTGATGTGACTAAAGGCCTTTGTCCCAGCACAATGGGTAATTTGTAGCTTCCCTCTATTTATGTTGTTTTTATTGCTGCTTTCCTCAATAAATATAAAACATTATGTACTTTAATTATTATAAATCAAAAGTACCTCATATTCTACAAATATTGTACCTTCCATTTTTCAATTCTCCAGATGTTAACAAGATATTTCCAATTATCCTCATCTACATCATTAGGTGGATGTTGAAGTGCCTTATCCGTTGTTGTATACTTAAGAAACTTTTGGTGAAGTGAACACCACCTATAATATTTGCACTTCATATCCTCCTCAATAGCAATATACACATGAGGTGCGGTGCTTAATAAAAATTTTCCTACAAATTTCAATTTAATATCATTGCATATTATAAATTAGAAATGATCACATAGTTATATGATATTTAATTATCATGCAAAATCTATATCCAAATGCATGAATTTCATAGAATTATTTTCTAAGAAATTGTTTAACATTCCTCTCATGAAAATTTATATTTTTTTACGCATTTATGTTAAACATTAATTATTCACATATAAATATCATAATGTTGAAATATTATGTAATGATTCACCTAAATAGAAAATAAATAATTTGGAAGTGAAAACCCTTTAACTTTTGATGGAGCTCATTCAATTTATCAAAATCATTAAGGTTAGAAACTTACACGAACACGACGAACTAACATTGCAACGTCCTTTCTTTCGATTTCGGTCCAACCTTTAACTTGCAATGGAGCATGTCTTCTAGCAATACATCCCAAGTTAGTGATGTAGATTTGACTATTCTTTCCAACAGCACGCATTATATGCTCTGGGATCTCTAACTCAATCCTATCATCTAGTCGTCTTCTTTTGGCCAACTCAAGGCCGCGTGTCTTACCACACCCTCTCTTATGTCTTGTTGAACCTGCATTAGACTTTTGAAGAAGGTTTAAGTTTCAACAAATATTATACAAGAGTAAGTAATTATTGAGAATAAATGCTACATAATATTTGATATACCATTTTGGTTATGTTCCTCACCTGAAGGTGTGGAATTGGGCATATGAGACCCCTCTCGGTCTACACTAGGGGCAACAATCATTTCATTTTGATCAAAGGATGATGTCATAGCATGTGGGGTGCTGTTGGTTCAAAATTTTGAGTAGCTGACTGATTTGAATGATGAGAAGATGATTGAATTGTGCTTGAGTGAGGTGTTGGTGCTTGTAAAGGTGCAAGATCAGTCTTCTTTCTAGGTGATGATCTTAATGTATGTGAAGGTATTTGCAGCTGTGCAAGTGATGATGTATTAAGCTTTGGAGGAGATAAACGTAATACATGTGAAGAAAGGACAAATTGGGATACTAGTGGGGATGGATCGAGTTGTTTGTTGGATGAGCGTGGTGTACGAGGAGGTAGAGATAGAGTTGTATCTGATGATGAATCATGTTTTTTTTTTTTAGTCAATGGATCACACTGACTGGTTTTTGGCCTCAATGTACACTGAGTTTTGCCGAACCGATCTTGGTCTTTCCCTTCATCTTTATTACCCATATTTGCTTAAACAACGACCTATCTAGAAATAAATCAATTAGTGATATATATATATATATATATATATATATATATATATATATATATAATTCAACACATAAGAGAAAGCATAATTTAACATAAAAGAAATACTAATTAACCACGCATCACATAACGAGCACTATTAGAAAAGTAGGTGTTTACTGCACCCATTTACGGCGGGCATCTAAAAATGCAATAAAACATCAAACTACGAGGCGGGCTACCACGCCCGTAGTAAAAAAGCAATACATTTATGACGGTCTGCAATGAACCACAGTAGAAGCTGATGAAAAACATTACCTTTTCCCTCCTTTCTCTCGTCTAATTTCATTCTCTCCTAATTTCCTAATCCCTAATTTCCTTCTCTCCCATCAACCCAAATCCAAAGCTAAGAACGTTCTTATTCCTTCGCTCCCATTGAATCACCTCCTCTCCTCTTTGTCTCTCTCGTCTCTCCCTCAAACTCTATCTCGTCTATACCTCTAACACTCTCTCTTCTCCATCGCTGTCACTGCCTCTGTCTCCGTCGGCGTCTCAGCCACTCTCTCTCATCTCCATCTTCATCTCACATCTACAGGTATCTCTCTCTCTCTCTGTCTTTCTCTGCAAATTTCTCAAATTCTTACTTTTTGTGTAGCTGTGTAGCTTTTGAAGAGATTGAAACTTTTGAAGTACTATAAGTATTTCTGTTCCAATTTTCCCTTTCCTGTTTAATGGATACTGTAGGCGTGGTGCCTATAATAAATTGCCAAAAGATAGCTGGTTTTAAATATTAAAAAGCTTTTTAGTTCTAATGTTGTAGTCTTCCTAATTAGAGATGCTACTTTTGTTGTAAACCTGATTAATCTGTTGACTTGCAGTAACGGAAGACTTTTCTTGTCCATTCTGCTTGGTGAAATGTGCAAGCTTTAAGGTTGAACCATTCTCTGACATGTGTTATTCTTTGATATAATAATAATAGCTAAATTGTTGTACTTTGATGTTCACTAACTTCTAACATTTCGTAGGGTCTGAGATGCCACCTGCCCTCGTCAGATGATCTATTTAATTTTGAGTTTTGGGTTGGTAAACCTCAGGAATTTGCAGTGCTATTATGATAATTTAGTGTCTTGTGAAATTTAACTACTAAATATAAATGTTTTTATAGGTAACTGAAGAGTATGAAGCTGTAAACGTCTCGGTTGAAACTGATACTTAGAGATCTGAGGTAAGAAATTTCTTCCTAAATAGTATTTTTAGTGGGGTTGTTGTGGTACATTTTTAGTATTAACTTAATAATATTTTGTGTAGTAAAAGGAACATGAATTTTCAAACCTACTTGAGAAATTGGAATAATTTAGTCCAATATTGTTATTTTGTTCTATCGTTTTTTTCTTTATCGTATATGCCTGTTTACATGTTGTTTTAACCTAATTCTTGTGCCTATTAGATTAATTTTTTTTTGTGGAAATGAGTAATACTGCAGTTTATCTTGACATTTTGTCAAACTCGTGTGCAACAAATTTTAATAATGTATATACTAATATGGGCCTTTTTTAAGGCGTAGTCAGCACATTGTCAAAGCCTTACACTATTATGTTCTTTCTCATAAGCTCAATTTATTGGGATTATTAGTTGAATTTTTCATTTTAGAATTTGTATTTTGATTATATTCTGCCATTTTGTAAATTGTCATTGTGTGAGTCATAATTTATGTGTCCAATATGTTCTGTTCAGGTTGTTGCTGGCGGTGTTGATCCAAAGCTACAAACATTCTTCTTTTGGTAAGTCATCAAAATTTCTTCTTTTCTCTTTTCATTGTTTATTTTTGTAGGTTTTTCCAGCCTTATCTAGTTTATGTTAATATAAGTGAATCCCTTGAACTTAAAATGGTTGAGCTCATTATTATAAGCAGCTCAAAACGACGAAGACATAGGGGGTTGAAGAACCTAGTTCAACATTCAAAGCATGTACACTCACTAGTCTTAGAGTCAAACTTGCCTGCAGGAGATTATGAACTTCTTGACAAGACTAGGTTCTTTTTGTCTTCCATTTTCAAGTCAAAATTAGTTCAGAAAAAGAGATCTGATTGAGTGAGAAAAAGAGATCTGATCAGTGACAACTTCTTTTATGAGTTTTATTTCTACTGAATTTTTCCTTTCCGCTTCCATGGTAGAATTTTTCAGCTTAGGAGTTTCACAGACTATTAATCTCTATTGTGATGGTGGTTTATATTTATAGTCTTTGTTGATAGTTCATTCTTTTCTTCTCTTTATCATTATAAGGTAGGCGATGAGTATGGCTGGAAACAGTGAGTTGATAGTGCATTCTTTCATCGAATAACATCACTTAATTGCTGCTTACATCGGACCACATTTGAGTTGCTGAGCTTAGTTTTGTCTTGACTCTATTTAGTAAATTCTGCGTGCTACTCTTTTCTCCCATTGAAGCCAATGCTACCTCTTCGATAATTTCACGCTTTGAGAGAGTTGATTGAAGTGCTTTCGGCTTCTGTTAACATCGACAATTGTAATTGTGGGCTCCTATAGATTTTTCACATTCCTTTAGTCAGTGTTCTGGTAAGTGAACTCTTGCATGCTACCTCATTATCAACTCCATGTTTTTAAATACTGATTTTCAGTGTTTTTTTTTAAGTTTGAAATGCATGTGGCTTCTAAGAGTTTCATCTTTTATTAGTGGCTTCTAAGAGTTGCCCTTCTTACATTTGCGATTGCTCCTCTCATCCTATTCTTTCAATCTATTTGTGCTTTTTAGATCAACTTCCTTAATTTGCTTTATCATTTCAGATATGCTGTTTGAGATCAATATAAAATTTTAAATCTCATAATACTTAATATTTGAAAATATCAAAAGGAAAAAAATTGACAAAATAGTGCAAAAGCTGTGTAGATTGGTTAGATTGATAGGCTTAGATTGGTTAGAAATCTCCCCGGAAACTTTACCCTGCTATGATAGGAACGTCAAAAAAGGAAAAAATTTCACTTAATACTTGTTAACCTTTTATTTCCATCTAGTAGCTCCTTTTGACCTTTGATATTTTTATTATTCTTTCTTTTAAGCATAGTTTTAACAACAATAGCTTTTAGAAAACATGGTATGTTAATAAGATAAAGTATATAAGCCAATAACATTATGCGTTTTTTTTTCCTACTCTGTACTCATTTAGCTTCATTTTTTTTTTGGGATAATTCTAATTTGCCCCCTGAGGTTAGGTGTAAAGAAAATTGAGGACCTCAGTTTTCTGAAATCTAAATTTACCCCCTGAGGTTACTGTAGCACCGTTAGATTTAACGGAAAATGTATTAAATAGTAACTTAACGCTTTACAAACCATTTAGAATAGTGTATTATAGTCTATTTTACTGTTTATTAGTGTTAAATTATTATTTAATACATTTTTTGTTAAATCTAATATTAACATTAAGTTATTATTTAATGCATTTTCCGTTAAATCTAACGGTTTAATACATTTTCCGTTAAATCTAACGGTGCTACAGTAACCTCGGGGGGCAATCTTAGATTTCAGAAAACTGAGGTCCTCAATTTTTTTTAAGCCTAACCTCAGGGGGCAAATTAGAATTATCCCTTTTTTTTTTAAAATAAATAGTCTGCAGGCTGTCCATACCACATTTCCATTGGAGTTTTAAATCCAAGTACAGTTGAAGGGCATTTGTTGATTAAGTAGACAGTAGTGTTTGCAGCTTCTCCCTAAAAAGTTTTTGGCAAACCTGCATTTAGAAGCAAGCATCTAACCGTCTCCAAAATTGTCCTATTCATTCTCTCCGCAAGTCCATTCTATTGAGGAGTTAATTTCACTATTTTATGTCTTGTAATGCCTTGCTTCCTACAATAATCTTGGAACTGATCTGACAAGTACTTTAATCCATTGTCAGTCCTCAAATGTTTGAGTTTTCTTTCCAACTTATTTTCTTACAAGGTTATCTAGTCTACAAACTAACCAAAAACTTCACACTTTTTAATTCTGTTCCATATCTTACCTCCTATATGACTCTTTTCAGGCCATCAAACATTTTAATTTTGATGTTACCAAATGCCAATGACTTTGCATGCGTTGTTATTGCCAAAAAGGATTAATCCATCTTCAATATCATTAAAAGTCTCGAACCAACTCCTGTTAGGACACATGATCTCTTCTGCTGAAAATTGATCTTGGTGGACAATTTCTTTAGGCCCCACTTATAGACCTGGAAAATTGGGTGATCCTCTTTTTCCTCATTTTCTTTTTGGTAATCTTACTTATACTATCTTAAATTTGTTATATTGGAAAATAATTTATCTTTTATGATTCTTGTTCTGTTTCTGCATATGTGATTTTGTTTGTGTGATTTTGTTTATATTTTAGTGATTTTGCATATGTAATCCATCAGTATTTGCGTGATTTTGTTTATGTTTCATGAGACATTCGATTTTTGCTTAGATATTATAATCTTGTTGATTTGATTTATGTGTTTGTTTTGGTTGATAGGTGAATGGATGAGTTTATTATCTGACTGAAAGAAGAGGTTGATGAAAAAATACTGAATTAGATGAATGCATTCAATTAACTGAAAGAGGGGTAGAATGACTCAGTTGAGCAGACTTAAAACGTGAGAAAAACATTAGGCAGAAACATGCACCTGAGCTGTATATGAAACAAGTGCAAATCGAAGGGCGTCTGCACCACATTCAGGAATACCATTAGGAAAGTCGTTCTTCTGTCTAGCTTTTGCAATAACCAGCTCAATAGGATCCAAGTTACCCTCCTCCAACCGCTTGTGCAGACCTTCAAGAGTTATACCATTTAATTCCTAGCATCACCATTCGAGCAACCCAGAAAAATAGAATGTCATACCTGATGAACGTATGCAAATAAAATAGAAATGGGAAAAGAAAATACTTACAATTTTGTATGCCAAATTTTACCTTCCCCGGCAACGGTGCCAAAAACTTGACACATCCGAAAAAGGATTGTCTCCCAAGTATAGGAGTGTCGAGGTAATAAACCCGGTGAGACCGGAGTCGATCCACGAGGAAGGGGATTTAAGCGCTACAAATTATAAGCTAAGCGAATATGGTATGGATAATTCAAAGAGATGGCAAAAGAATATCAATAAATATGTAAGATGGTAGGCGGTATTACCGATCATTCAAATATAAAACAAAAAGCAAGAGGAGGTAAAACCATCCATGGAAATAGGTGGTATAACCAACCATAGTAAATTAAAGAACAATTTCATAAGGTGGTAGAACCTACCATAGTAAATAAAATAAAAAGTTCATAAACAATAGAATAATTAAAATACAAGAGGAATTAACACAATAATAATGAAGGCTAAGGTTAGGGGATCCGCACTTGATATTTCAAATAAGGATAATTAACCCATTTTAGTTATATGAATTATATTTGTTTCATTACCAATATTTATACCACTTCTTGTAAATGGGTTCAAGCATCCAATGTGCCAATCATCATATGTCTACAACAAATCAAGGTTCCTAACTAGATTCGTGTCGGTAAGGAAGAACCATACATCATCTAGAAAGGATCCAAGCATTTGATGTGCCAAGGATTGTCGACAATGGATCAAGACCTCCACTTTACGAGTGGTGTCAAGATTGATTAAGAAATTAAATATAAATCATATTGAATAAACATTATAAGATTAAGATTATTAAGCACATATTAAGGGTTAGAGAATCCTTATTCTCATATCAAGGGTTTCACCCTTTCACCTTAGCAAAAGAGAAATTAGAAGAACATTATAATAGAAAGAAAATAAAATGCAAGAAAAAGGAAATTCATTAATAACATAAACACACAAAACACAATACAAGATCCTAGCCAAAGCCAAAATGTTCCAGCCAAGGCCAAGATGCCCTAATGGGTCACAAGGCACCTCTATTTATAGATACATCCAGGGGCAAACTTGTCAAATTACAAGGGCATAATTGTCAAATATTAGTTGTAAATATCTTTGACAATTGGGATCATTAGGCACCGACTTTGACCATCAATTTTGACATCGAAATGTTGTGAATTTTAATCACATGTCTTCATGAAAGTTGTAGATATTTCTCTCAGCTTTCTAGAACATATTGATTTGCACAATTTGGATACGTATTTTGAGAGATACGGTCCAAATACTGAGGCCTGGTCAGACTGGGCCGAGACTGTAGATGGGTTCACTTCAAGCCCAATTTTGGTCCACTAAGAGCCCGAATTTGATGATGCTTGTGAAATGCAATCTTGTAGACAATTAAATCAGCTTTCCAAAACATTAAGAATTGCACCATTCTGATCTATAAATAGAGAGTTATGCCCATTTTACCGAACCTGTAACAAAACCAAAATTAACAGAAATTAATTCCAAAGATGCAAATGCTACAAATATGCTTAAGTTGAGGAATTTAATGACACTATTAATGCAATATGATGAACTAAACTCTTATTAAACATGCATATTCAAGTGTTCATCAATACCCAGTTTCAAGAATCGAAGTTGGATAAAACGTCTTCAAGTCCTCTATTTCCTCTGGCCACCCCAAAACTGATAACGAAAAGAGACTAGAAGAAAACCAAGTTTCAAGTACATCAAGATCTTGGGACATCTCGAACTTCTTCTCGGCAAATTTTTTGCTAGCTTCTGCTAGTGCCTCTTTTTCATCTCTAGCAACTATCCAGTGATCATTGTATGTACCAAATTCCTTCAGTTCATCATCTTCCAATGCAACATACCATACAGGAATTCGATGACCCCACCAGAGTTACCTTGAGATACAACAGACATGTATGCCCTCAAGCCATCTGTCAATTTTAATCATCAAAATCGATAAAATTGATCATTAGGCCACATCTATACAAATATAATTAGGTGATAAATAAGAAGTAGATAAATTCAGGTCACTAATGACAAAATGGCCATTTGTGTTCATAATTATAATTGTTTTCTGAAGGTCATTCTATTAGATGTCTGTGGGTAATAGTTAAAATCTTTTGAACGATGTTTGTTAATGCTAATGTTAGTTGTGTTTTGAACTTTTTTGCAACAGGATAGCAACATTCTAACAGCTTCAAGTGATCTAACTGTAAGTAACTACGCAAATAAAAAGGAGACAATAACTTTATTTTAAGCATTTGCACCAATGAAAAATAATGTTTGCTCGAGGTAGACTTCACCAATTTGCGATCAGATTCTTTTCTCAAACTATTACTTGTAACCAGTTTATATTGGTTTATACATTAATTTGAAGGGATTTAGAAATCGGGTAGCTCAATAAGGGTTGAATTTGCATTAACAAAGACACTTGAATGATGTCGAAAGTTGCAGATCTATGAACAAACTGATTATTTGAGTTGCCACAAAAAACATTTGATTTGACTTGTTTGGGATCTAAGTCTGTTCTCCATGAAATTGTTATGCTGCTATTCCCTCTGCAAAATAGAATGATCATCTCCAATTCTTTTTGCAGAAACCAGATGTATTTCTGAGAAGAAGAGTTGGAGAATCTTAACTCTTCTAGAAGTAAGCTTTCTTTCCCAATCCAATTTTCTTTTCCTTGAAAAAAAATTTATTAAAGTTTGATTCTTCTGTTAATCAATATGGAAATGTAGAAAGAAAAAAATGGCAATATGCATGATGGGCATTTGTCTGTAGCTAGTTCAACGAACATTTCATCAGAGATCTAAGAATAAACTAGTTGACCTCTAAATCTAAGTTCTAATTAGCTTCTTCAAAATTTTGGCATAAGTAACAACCGTATTTATCATTTTATTTTTTTGCCTGATTTCAGTAAAAGATTACATGGTATAACAAGCCTGTCCCAGGATTTAAGTGGAGTGTTTCTTAAAGCTTCATGCATGGACAATAGGTGATCACATTTTCCTTAATGTATACTAATTTCCATGTAAAACAAAGCATACTAAACTGTGACTAGGCATGAAAATATTTGATGTCAAACCAGCTAAACAAGCCCCATTTAGATTCTGTTGCGTTGAAAAGTCATAATGGAGATTGGAGAAGTTACAGTGGTAGATTGGTACATAATAGTGCTTTTGCAACTGCTTGTGAAGACCTTCAAGAGTTATAACATTTTATTCCTAACATCACCATTCGAGCAACCTAGAAAAATAGAATGTCATGCCCAGTTTCACGAACCGAAGTTGGATAAAATCAACAATCATGTATGCCCAGACTTAAAATCCTGCCCAGTTTCAGAAAAATAGAATGTCATGCCCAATCACGTATGCCCTCAAGCCATCTGTCAATTTTAATAATCAAAATCAGTAAAATTGATCATTAGGCCACATCCATACAAATATAATTAGGTGATAAATAAGAAGTAGATAAATTCAAGTCATAAAAATGATAATAACAAAATAGATTAATCCCACTATCTGATTTATTGAACCAAATTTGATTTCTTGGGACCATGCTGCTAAATAAAATGGTGCACTTACATTTTGTTGTAACTGTTTCAGGTGACACTAGTCTTGATGTCGAACACAAAAGATCTGCTGTTGAAGAAAGAGAATTGTTGAACATTCTGCCTAAAATTCAGTTGTATCGTAAATATCTCCCTGCTTTCAAAGCTGCTTGGAAGTGAGTTACCAACTCTTCGCAATATTGTTAAATCATTCATTAATTTGTTTGAAGATTCCTCAAAGTCAATTTCGAAAACGATTTAGTTGAAAAATATGTTTCCTTCCACTCCCACATTTCTAACCAACTAACCACGTCCAGCATTAATAGCATTGCATTTTTATTAAGTTTTGATAAAGTTTAAATGGTATAACTACTACACTACTTTGATAGGAATGCCACATGACTGTTATGTGTTCCAAAAACCAACTTGTATACCAAACAGGGCACAAAATATAAACATTTGATTTTATATACTACCACTCTACATAATTTGTTGACTAGACGACCAAAACTGAAAGGTGAATAGATATACTATACAACCATCATCTGAAACTGAAAGGTGATTGGAATAAGACTTTTTGACTTATTTTAGACTTCTGCACTTATTGGAAACAAAATTAGTAGAACTCTTTTTCTTTCATGTTTGCGAATGTATGCAAATATATTCTTTTATTGCTTCATGTTATTGATTGGAATAAGACTTGTAACTCTTTTATGTGTTATGCCCTTATCAATTTATTTGTTTCATGTTATTATATGCAATGAATTGCTTGAAAACGAAAACAGGTTTCAACAAATTTTGGTTATAAAAATGGATTACCCAAACGGCCAAAAAAATAGAATCTGCACTTTTTACGGCGGGCGACGAACCGCCGTGAATAAGGTTCACGACAGCACCTTGAACCATTTACGATGGTCCCATAAATCGTGGTAAACCTTTTTACGGCGGGCTATAAAACCGCCGCAAATAAAAGCATTCCGTCGTACAAAACCATTTACGGCGGGCTATTAGACTGCGGTAAACACCCTTTTACGGCGGGTCGTAAAACCACCGCAAATAAATCAACCATTTACGGCAATCGATCAGACCGCGGTTAACACCCTTTAACGGTGGGCTAAAACCGCGATAAAAAGTCAAAATGCCTTTTACTATACCACTTTATACGGCGGGCTAAAACCGCCTTTGGACCACCGTAAAAGACTTTTTACCACGATTTCGGCATGCCGTAAAAGGTCGGTTTTCTTGTAGTGCAGTACCACACAAACTAAGACACATTTACACAAATATGTTGATACCATTAGAAGTACGTCTTGTCTTCTCATCAAAATTTAATTCAATACTTAAGATACTTAAGATATGGAGATAGGGTATACATGTAAAACAATTCAGGAACTGATTAGACAATAAAAGTGATATTCCCTGAAAAACCATAAAAGACCAAGATTATGGCATCGAAAAATAACACTTGAGACAAGCTCACTACTTTTTTATTTAATTATTAGCACTAGGATTCCAGCTGTTCTCTTATGATTAAATATATATGCCTTCTTTCTTTTCTTTCCTAGGACCGTTTAGGGGCAATAAGATTCTAAATAGCAAGATTCCCTCTATGAGTTCTATGGAAATACTGTTTTCTTAACTAGGCAAATTACGATGAATAAAACCAAATCACATGTTACGTGTTCTCATATCTTTAACAAAAGGTGTGTGTTTGTGTAAAAAGTGAACCAAAAACAGAAGACAAGCAGGTAAAAGAACATTACGCATTCAAATTCATAGGCTTGAACCAACAATAGTAAACATTTAAAATCACATTAATAGCCTATAACAATCCTTTCTCATTTACCGCCTACCTGATTTGCCTTTTTCTCTTTCTCCCTTCTGTCTTGTTTTCTTTCTTTGCCTTTTCTTTATGCCATTTCATTGTGATGATGTTATCTGTGTACAGTTGTTGATACTGGGAGAAAGATCAACTCTAGACTCTTATACTGATGATGCTGTCGAGTATATATATATATATATATATATATATTGAAGGTATTGAGTGATGATCCTTCGTCAATCCTGAGCTAGGTGCATCAATAACAAAGCAAGAGTATTCCATCAGTACGGGGTACACCATAAACAAGGTAAGAAGGCTGTCAACCAAATATGGTATGGGGTGCTTGTCAAATAAAAAACTATCCCTTAAAAGTGAGTCTTGTACCTAGGAGAAGCGTCATATGATTGACTAAGAGATGGACTGTTTTTCTGTACGGATACAAATAGAGAAGAGAAGTGGAGCAATCAGATTATGAAGTAGGCAGAGAAGATAAATGATGCTTACTATGATTACGATAAAGTGGAAAAATGCAGGTATTTATCGTAATGTAACTTGGAGAATTCGTTCTAGTTGTAGAAAGATCTATTTCTTAAAAAAAGAAATTCTTTTCATAAATATATATGCATAAAGATAGAATTACAATTCAAATCTATATAAAAAAATATAAATTAATATTATCACTTTTGTAAAATTAAAAACGTTAAATAAATAAACTTACATATTAAAGTTTTATTAAAAGAGAGATAGGTTTCTACAGTTTGTGAGAAACTCAAAAGCCGCTAGAAGATATATGTTATAAAAAAAAAAAAAAGGTGGTGTTTGTGTAGGTAGCAAACAAAGTAATAACATGATACACATCAATAACAATGAAACAATCACATGTGTAATGACATGGGCATGATCATATAACAATTGATGTGGTTCAATATTTCTATCTCATATATTGATCATCTAAATTTAAGTTAACAGAGTTTGGTTCTTCAAATTTAAAACCAAAATAAGAAGAGGTAAAAATTAATGTGGTTTAATATATCCATCTAATATAATGATCATATCAATTTAATTTGACACGTTTGTTTCTTTAATTTTTTTAGCCAAAATAAACTCCCTAGTATGCAAGTAGGTCAGTGACCGAGGGTAAGAGTCACTCGTGTGCTGCGGTTGGGCTAAGGATTGAAGGGATGGTAAAGCAAATAGAAAAAGAGGGGTGCCATACCATATTAGATTGGATGTGATAAAGGAAATACAAAGTCACTAGTCTCGTTAACACGATAGTCGCATTTTCGCAGATGGTATAAATCATCTTTGGGGTATTGAAATTGTTAATTGCATTATTTTATAATGTAATCATAATTATATTATCTATTATAGGTTATACATTGATTATATATATTAAATATCAAAAATCATGATACACTTTAATTTGTCATATAGAACCGAATACCATTTAATATACATCATAAAATATAATAGATGGGTATTTTACTTAACATATAATTTTAGAAAAAAAACTAATTCAACCAATATAATTTTTAATATTTTTCAATAACATAGTAAATTAAACATAGATGTATGGAGTTATAGCTATTAATATATAAATTTGGCTTAACCTAAAAGGAACTTTCAAATAAATGAATTAACTTTTATTAGTTATATCAGACTTTGGACAAATAATATAAATTAGTTGCATATGTGGATCCAAAAAGAATTGTACTTGAATAATTAGTCCATATTATAAGCAACAGTACTATTATATTTTTGAATTGGAATATATTGTGCGAAACAACATTCATGACACAATACTATGTAACCCAGTTTTATATAAAAATAATAATATTATTAAGAAGCCATATATAGCTTCAAAAGAAAATATATTATATTCCATTAAAAATTAAATTAAATATAATAAAATGACAAGGCTTACTCGAAAAGTGCATCTTTATATTTGTATGGAACTATCAAATCTTTTAAATTACAATTAGTTTCAACTTGAAGATGTCGTTGCTAAGAAAATAACAGCAAACTGAAACTTGGTATATACAATTATTATTGTAAATTTGAATCTGAAATCAAATAAAGTATTAGGAAATTAAAGAAAATTGATAATAATAAAAGCATTGGGAAATTAAGTTGTTGAATTTTTAGATATTTTGTTAGTAAATAAATATATGAAGAAAATTGCTAAACCTAGTTAAACGAGAAACACAGTGATAAAGAGCAAGCGAAGTCAGTCATGCATCAAGCAAGTTCAACAGTGCATGCGGGAGAGACGATGCCTTGGGTCGAGACATTAAATTGTAAATTTAAAAAAATATTATAAATTTAATATTGATCTTGTAAGTTCTGGAAGTATGCAGTTATAAGAATTATAACAGTAAACTGTAATGTAAATCGGCACAGGAGAATTTTACGTGGTTCAGTTATAAAACCTACATCTACGGACAACTATAGAGCTGCAATTCACTAAGTTCTTGTTTTTACAATCTTTATGATTGTTTACAGTGCTGACTCACTCTCACACACTGACATAATCTTTGTAAAACAAAATCTCGCCAAGATCTTAAACTCTAGTGACACTGTTCACTCTCTGTCGCTGATAACTTAACAACACACTGTTAAGTAAATCTTAACCACAACGTTTGACATTGAATTACATAAACACTTTAAGTCGCAAGTTCTCTCAAGTGTATACTAACTCAGATAGACCTAATCAACAATTCATGTACAATTACAACCTCTCATACATGAATAAAACACTCATAAAATCAAATCAATGAAGCATTCCTATTTGCATTGAAGCTCTCCTCTTAATCCTTGGAATGCCGTGACATGAACTTCACACAACCGACTTACATACGTTATGAAAACATGACGTTATATATATAGTGAATGCCTGACCGAAATCTCCTTAAGATCCTGTAAGAATCCTAATCAAATTCACATTAGGATAAAGACAGATATAATAGGAAGTGATAAATATAACTCCTAAAGGAATTTGGATACAAATAAATATTATCCTATTTTCACTAGAATACATTAAATAATGTCTTATTCTAATAGGATATTGATTATGAATCAAATACTTCCTAAAATATAAATACTTTCTAAAATATACTTCTAGAAACAGTAAAATAATAACCAATATAATCTTCTTATTTTATCACAAGTTAGACGAAAATATCATGTGCATGGAACATGCACATTGACACCAACAATCTCCCCCTTTTTGGCAACTTGTGATGAAAACACCAAATTGTTTCTGATCAACGAAAAACTCATAGAGATAAGTCAGTCATAACTATAAGCAATCATGATCTAGAAAACAATAATATCATGCTTAAGATACTAGCAACAGAAGGCAGTTACAGATTACATAACAGAAATATGTTTGATTATATAGATCCTGCAAAACAACACAAAGTGAGTAACTTATCAAACAACACTACAACCATTGTCATGATCGAAGCAAATAAAAAACATACATCAAATGAAATAGGCAGATAAAAACACATAACATAGTAAAGAAATAACACACAACCAAAAATAGTTCTAATGCATACAAAGCATAAACTTGCCTTTAAACATGCCTTACTCCCCCTTACTTCTTACATACTGCCTTGGAGGAGATCAAAAAAATATCAGACAGAATTATCAAATAACAGAATTATCAAATAACAAACAGAACATTTCAAAACAAAACAAAATAGAAATCAAAAAACATTATATAACAAAAACTCCTTTTCCAGAATTCCAGAAACTCCTTCTCGCCTGCTCCCCTTTGATTTCAAGATAAGTTGTCAAAAACTAACACAATCTTGGAGATTTGTGAACAGGTGGCGAAGAGAAAACTGCCAGATCGCTTCTTAGTCTTGCCAGCCTTCATTTTATACCGTTTGCTAGTAGTAGTTGGTGTAGCCTGCTCAATGGGCATAGAAGTAGGCTGCACTTCAGTTGTCTTAGAGGAAGTGGCAGTGAATTTAACCACAATCTTGCGAATCTCCTTATCAAGTTGTTTAACACTGGTTCTATTGTATGCACCTCAACAGCAGGTTGTTGAGAAGGTACCAGTGACTCTTTTGCAAGTGCAGATGGTTGAGGTGTGGCTGGTGCAGTTGTGTCAGCTACTGAAGGGGGTTCCTGAATGTGTTCTATTGGTGGTGTTGTTGTGGCTTCATGTGGTGATGACTGTGTTGGTGGAGAATCATGATGTTCTGCTTTAGGGACTGGAGAAACATGTGGTTCTTCCTCAGCAATTGGTGAAGGTAATGTCATCTCGGGTTCTTTTGTGGTGGTTCATCTGACACAGACTCATCCCTCAGTTCTGGAGCTGCTAAGTCAATTTTCTTCTTCCTCTTGTCAGATGGTTTCTTCGCCAATTTAATCTTCTTCTTTGCTTTCAATCCCTTTGCAGTTATCTTGAATTTCTTTTTCTTTTGCTTCTTCTCTGCTGTTATGTCTATCTCAACAGTAGTTTGTTCAGTTGGATATTCTACAGGTAGTGGCTGTTGACCCAGGTATGGCAACCCAAGAGGGGGGGTGAATTGGGTTTTTATTTATCAAAACGGATTTGTAAAACTTTTCTTGAAAGATCAAAATTATTTAATTCTTTCTTTGAGAATAAAGGTGAAAAAGATGAAAATAGAAGTTATCAAATATGTAATCAAGAGAATAATAATAATGAACAATCACAAGTGCAAGTAAATGTAAAGAGTATAGGGATAGAGAGAGTGCAAACTCGATGTACGTGGTTCGGCAAACCTTGCCTACGTCCACGGTCTCCTAGCTCCACAAGCTAGGCTTTCCACTAAGTTGTAGAAATCTTTACAACTTGCTTGATGAACAACCTCACCAAGACTTTTTCCTTCAACCCTTGATAACACCATGATGCATTCGAAACTAGCAAGTATACTAGTCGCACAAGTAATAAAGTGATAAGT
Source organism: Boswellia sacra (assembly GCA_013180625.2). Lineage (NCBI taxonomy): Eukaryota > Viridiplantae > Streptophyta > Magnoliopsida > Sapindales > Burseraceae > Boswellia > Boswellia sacra. Next base: position 9,286 of record SNVD02012484.1, on the reverse strand, counting down.
AAGTATCGTTCCCACGAGGATTGATTCTAATTGAATTTGTTATTTCCAGCAACAATAAACTAAACAGGGGGGATTTTTGTTGAATGATTTACTAAATTGAATACGAAGGCAAATAAAGAATAACACAACACAATATTAAATGAATTGAAAATTAAATGAGAGACACTTGGTTAAGGGTTCTTTCTCTGCCACAAGATATGAATTTGTGAATTAACATAGAATTGTAATCCAATTACAGCATTGAAGTTATCAACCGTAGATAACAACAAGCTCTGTTATCCCAATCTTTCCTTACTTTGTTGTTAAATAAAACAGGCTCTTTATTTAATCTCTATCCATTAAACAACCTAGAACAAGCTCTCTAAAGTTTAATTCAATGGAAGCATTACGATGAGAAAGATAGGTTGATCTAAGCAATAAACACACAAGCTCGGATTATTTAACTTAGGTTGTATTCTCCAATTGCAATCTCTGATCACAATTTTGCTACTAAGGATTAGAAATTCAAGACAATTACGGATCAAGATTTCTATTCTAGCAATAGACAACAACCAGATTATATTCAATTGGCCATTCCAAATACAATCAGCAAGCAATCATAAGCATTAGATATGGGAAAATACAAGCAACTTCAATTAGAGAATTGGATAACAACTTCTTGCACAATCAACTCACAAAAACCATATCAGGGCTTTGAAATCACCCTCAACCAATTCAGATTCAGTTACACATGTTTAAGAACGTGGTAAATACAATACAACATGGAGACATTCCAGAAAATGAAAGGGAAGGGAAAAACTTAGCAAATTTGATGTAATTCTCTTTGGATTGTAGTTCTTCCTCTTTCCAAGCTTCCTTTCTCCTTCAAGAACTCCAAGAGATGAAAGAATTCCAGAGCTGCAGCCTCCACCACGTTCTCCCCTCTTCAAGTTATGAAATAAAACCCTAAAATGTATTTAAATACTCTGCTACAGTAACGTGCTACAGTGTCCCGTATTATATATGCTACAGTGATGTGTGGAATTACATTTCTACACTTCTCACACTGTTTTGATTACAACTTTCGGTACACTGAATGGATTCATAAACCGCAAATTTCTCCAAAAAGTAGACTTCGAGAGCTTTTCAACGGTATATGATATGTCATCGGGTTCATTGTATATCAATACAATTAAATCCGAGAAGATGGTTGACTAGCATAGGTGAAAATGAAGGGTTTTACTCCATTTTTGTGCAAGTTGCTCCAAAACTCCTACAAACATCAAAACCACACAAAAACATAAACATACCAAGGAATATAGCAAAGAAACATGGACGAATTGATATAAAAGTAATACATAAATAGACACCTATCAAATTCCCACACACTTAGACTTTGCTAGTCCTCGAGCAACTAAAATGATACGAAACAAAACTAAACCGAAACAGAATCAAAGAAAAATTAAAACACACAAATGCTTCAACTTGCAAATAGGCCTCAAAGATTGTACTTATTATAACCCAAGGAAAACTTCAAAATAATGCACTTGATCAAGAATTTTATCTCAAAGATTAGTTTCGCTTCACTTCCATTCCTCAAGTGTGTGTGTGTAGAGCCATTCTCACCTAATCACTTGTAACCCGGATGAGTTTATGCATAAAAATGAAGCATATTTAATATTGAAGATGTGTGTATAAATGAACTCCATAGGCCTGCTTTTCAAGTCACTCTCCACTAATGTAGACATGCACAACACCAAGGATCAAGGAGGACTTTATTAAGCTTGTAACGTTTGGCTTGGGTGAAGGTATGATAAAGGATAATAATTTGGCTCAAATCACCCACAAACACATAAATCATTCAAGACTATGTAGAGCTCAAACTATAACACAACTTCATTTCAATTCACCAGGTTACTCCCCCAAACTTATTTAGAACACTCAATCTTTTTTTTTTTGGCAGAAAACAAAAGAAAACTACACCCCCACACTTTGTTGTTTCATTCTTTTTTAAGAACACTTAAGGGTATAGATCTCTTATTCTTCTTCTTTTTTTTTCTTTTTTTTTCTTCTTTTTTTTCTTCTTTTTTTTTTTTTATTACACTTCCCCTCCCCCACACTTAAACAACACATTGTCCTCAATGGGTAAGTACGTGGACGATAGGTATAGATTGGCTTTTTTTTTCTGTTTTTCTTTTTTTTTTTCAAACACAATGGAACTCACTTGTATTGCTCATGATACATCCCAACCTCCTCTAACTTCCCAAAACCAGAACAGAGCTCAGAATTTAATTGTGAATGATCTACATGCTCATAGGTAAGGGATAAACTGTTTGGAACAAATTCATTTGAGGTTAGGAAATCTTTTAGTGAGTTAACAAAGAAAAAGGCTTACAAAGGCTCAAAGGGGTAACTAGTGATCAATTTCAGTCAAGGTTGGCTATTAAGGCTCAAACGGTCCAAAGATGGCCTAAATCATTTCCCCAATGTTGCACAGTCTAGGATTTCGCCTCGAGTGACCATCAAACAAGTTCTAGGATTCATTGAAATCTGGAGAAACACTTAAATTACATAAACTTTATCTAAGTGAACAAATAACTCAGTGATAATAGCTCAGTGCTCAATGTTGCGCAAGGAATCAAAAAGCAAAGCGAAAACTAATAAACATTTCAAGCACACAGATCCATGCATCATTTATCATTTTCCAAGAGTTATTCTTAATTCAATCATTATCTTATCATCGACCCACAAATGCAAGAAAAGAGGTACGTGGCGTTGTTACACCTGAGTCAAGATTGTATATTTCAACAATCCTTAGGACCAGGAGCCCGCAGACTTAAGGTTTCCAGCCTATATACCTTTATTATGAAAGAACAAAACAAGATACAAGACACTTCAAACAACATGAAATAAACAAACTACAGATTTATTAAGAGAGAATGCGTTTCAAGAGTTAAGAAAAACCCATATTCTGCCATTCTCAGGTTTTTCCACAATGTTTTTTTTTTTTTGAATCGAAACTGATAAAAGACAAAAACACACAACAACTCGAAATTACATAAAACTAAACTTACTCAGAAAATAATAAAGTCCAACAAATCAACAAACACAAACAAGTCAGTTAGAATGGGTCTAAAAAGTTTAGAAGTTGGCCTCCCTATTCAGCCATTATGGATTAAAGAAATCCAGAATGCGTTTCAAGAGAACTTGAACTTTTTAAGCCACCACTCTAAAAGCCAAGATTAGAAAATATTACCTGGGGTGAAAAAAATAACCTGAAAAAAAACTCAAAAGAAATGACATGAAAAATATCAAATAAACACACTAAAAAGAAAGCAAACAAAAACGAAGCAAACAAGCAAATAGAGATTACAGATGGAGGGTTAAATCCAGTTGACGCTTTTTGTTGCCTTCTCCAAACCAATTTATCCGAGCCGTTGTTGGATCAGGCGAATAGACGAATTCTTGGAGTTTATCAATTAACTCCACTGCAGTTGAAGCTGTAACCAGGATTTGCCTCGCCGACGGTGAGATGAAGTTTTTTTCTACAGCTTGATCAAGAAAGAACAACAAACCATCAAAAAAATTATTGACATTTAACAAACCAATGGGTTTCCGATGGATGTTTAGCTGTGCCCAAGATGTGATTTGAAATATCTCCTCTAATGTACCATAACCACCAGGCAAAGCTATAAATGCATCGGACTTAACAACCATATGTGCAATACGCTAATGCATGCTAGAGACCTGTAACTCTTCCCCGATTGTGTTGCCTACGATATCTCGTACAGCTAATGGTTTAGGGATAATGCCGAGAACCTTGCTCCCTCCTAGGGATGCAGCTGTTGACACACACCCCATTAACCCAAGACTACCCCCTCCATAAATCAAATTAATACCCCTCGCAGCTAATGTCCTACCAAGATCAAGAGCTGCTGTGGTAAAATCTCCATCTTTACCAAATTACGATCCGCAAAATACGCATATATTGCGGAATCGCCGAATTGGTGTTGTCTCCATTTCTACAAGTGCTCTAATCTTGTGTAAGACACGTCAGATATTATGCTTTTCAATTGCAAGACAGGTTATGGAATGACATATGAAAATATGCAGAATGTATATATACACCCATAAAACTCTCCAATTTTGACACATGGGGACATACTTTCGGTGGGGGTTGCTCGATGCAGATTTATCGCCCTAAGATTTGAAAAAATGAGATATGCTTTCGGCGAGGTTTGAGAAAACCTACACACTTGTCTCCCACGTGAAGCATGGAAAATGGAGATACACTTTCGGCGGGGGTTGACAAAACCGCCACACTTGTCTCCCACGTGAAGCATGAAAAGTAGAGATATACTTTCGGCGGAGGTTGACAAAACCTCCACACTTGTCTCTCACGTGTGCTTATGTCATGGGGTAGTCATATGGTTTGTCAAAAAGAAAACTTGAAATTAAAACAAACAAAATAACAAACAACAACAACACAAAAACAACATTGATAATCAGATCAAACGAAACAAGAAAAAAATTCTACAACAACAACACACATTCAAATATACAAGTAGTTGTGATTGTGGCTCACATCTTCTCTGGTTTTACGTCCAGTAACGGCTGAAACGCCTTCTATGAGTCGGGGATTTGCTTCCCATCCAGTTTTCTTATAAACTGGCAAACAGGGTCGTTTTTAGTCAGATTCCATAGACTATAACACTGCAATTCATCACGAAATTGTGTCCATAGATTAAGCAATTCACGCTGAACAAGTCCACAAGAATGTGACTCGAGAGTTAACAAAACATTATCCAGCGACTCATACTCAAACCATTCTTAATAAATGAAAGTTTATCTTCTCTATTCCTGGACGCAAAACCTAATGAACGACAAGTCTGGTTACAATTCCATCTAGCACATTTATAACATACTTGTAAACTCTTTGCTCTTCGCCTCTTGGCGTAGTAGCTCTTTCCTAGACCAGGCATGTATTTTGCGAGATTAATGTCCGGCTCACCGGACAATCTCACCTTGGCTTCGATAAGCCATCGAATATCCGCAGGCACATTTAAAAGCATCAATGCCAAAGTCTAGTCATCCGTACTTTATAAATTTTGGACACAGCATTTTGAGGAAGTGAAGGGAAATATTTACGAAGGTTCGATAGAAAGATATCAGCATCCATTGAAGAGGAGAAAAGGAGAGATATTACCGATAATGCGATTGAGTTTGTTCTTCTCCCAGATATGCACGTTTCAAACCTTCGAACAATGCTTCAACTCCCGTTTGAATGTTTCCTCAAGCTGTTGCACAACTGAACTCGAAGCACGGAATAATCAAATTAAACACAAGAAAAGAAAAGAAAAGGAAAGAAAATAGAGACACATAAAAGAAATAAAAACACAAGAGCAAATGAAAGTCAAAAACAAACAACAAAGCAAATGAGACAAATGGCAAAAGAGATAAAACCTGATCAATTATAGTAGCCCATGAGAGGAATCTCCTCGAAACACAAAAATTGATCATTACTACCTTCTTTTCTTTGTCTCTTTTTATTCATGTTTCAAAAACATTGGGTTGCCTCCCAATAAGCGCTTGGTTTAATGTCCTCAGCCTGACGTTACTTGCCATCACCCATCAAGATAAGCTGGCTCATAGAGAGGTACCTCCTCGATGTCATGCATCACTGAATTCTCATAGTAAGGCTTCAACCTGTGCCCATTCACCTTGAACACTTTGTCCGTTTTTAAGCTCTTGATTTCCACTGCAACATGAGGAAAAACATTAGTAATAACAAAAGGTCCAACCCATCGAGATCGTAACTTACCTGGAAATAACTTGAGGCGAGAATGAAATAAAAGAACTTTCTGTCCCACTTCAAAATTCTTCCTGGAGATCATTTTATCATGAAAATGCCTTAGTTCTCTCCTTGTAAATTCTGGAATTCTCATAGGCATCATTTCTAAGTTCTTCCAATTCTTGCAGTTGAAGCTTTCTTTGTTCTCCAGCAGCATCCATCTCCATGTTACAAAGCTTTACTGCCCACCATGCTTTGTGTTCGAGCTCTACCGGAAGGTGACATGGCTTACCATAGACTAACCTGTACGGAGACATACCATTAGGTGTCTTGTAAGCAGTCGTATGCCCAAAGTGCATCATTCAATCGTAGGCTCCAATCTTTTCGGTTCGGATTCACTGTCTTCTCGAGAATGAACTTCACTTCCCGATTTGAAACTTCAACTTGACCACTAGTTTGTGGATGATATGCCGTAGACACCTTGTGAGTGATGTTGTATTTCTTGAGCAAAGCTTCAAATGATCGGTTGCAGAAGTGTGTCCCTCTATCGCTTATCATGGCTCTTGGTGTTCCAAATCTCGCAAAAATGTTAGATTTCACAAAATCTACAACAACTTTAGAATCATTAGTTCTCGTAGCTTTTGCTTCCACCCATTTAGAAACATAATCCACAGCAAGTATAATGTAAACATTACCAAAAGATGAAGGAAAAGGACCCATAAAATCAATACACCACACATCAAAAATCTCAACAACAAGTATAGGGGTCTGTGGCATTTGATTTTTGGCGCTTAAATTACCTGTCCTTTGACAACGATCACAAGCTTTGAAAAATAGATATGCATCTTTGAACAATGATGGCCAGTAGAATCCACAATCAAGAACTTTCAGGGCGGTTCTTTTTGGTCCAAAGTGACCGCCACATGCATAAGAATGACAGAAGGTCAAAATTGAATTAATTTCAGATTCAAAAACACACCTTCTTATCACTTGATCAGAACAATGCTTCCATAAGTATGGATCATCCCATATGTAATATTTGGCAATGTTGTTGATCTTGTCTCTTTGAGCTCGAGTCAAGTCATGTGGTAGCTTCTTGGTAACTAAGTAATTAACAATATCTGCATACCAAGGGGCTGCTACAGTACGAGACCGCAATTGTGCATCGGAAACTTCTTGTAAGAGTAGGACATCTCGTCCATGACAATGCGGACTGAGATGGTCTGCAAAATTTCATTCCCTTCTTATCTTTGATCTCCAAGTCAAAGTCTGTAAAAGGAGGTATCCACTTGATAAGCCTTGGTTTGCATCTTTCCCTTTGTGAAGCAAGTACCTCAAAAGAGCATGATCAGAATAAACGGGTACTTTAGTACCAATCAAATAAGATCGAAACTTTTCTAAAGCAAAAATAACCGCTAGCAGCTCTTTCTCAGTGGTAGAATAATTAAGTTGAGCATCATTTAAAGTACGAGATGCATAGTAAATGGCATGTGGAATTTTGCCAATTCGTTGACCAAACGGCACCCCCGCGTAGTCAACTTGCATCGCACATGATTTCGAATGGATGATTCCAATTCGGAGATTGGATTACTGGAGCCGAAGTCAAGAGTTCCTTCAGTTCTCAAATGCCTCTTTGCATTTCTCATCAAATTCAAAGGCCATATCATTCTGTAATAATCTGCATAGGGGCAATGCTATCTTCGAGAAATCTTTGATGAATCTACGATAAAAACCTGCATGACCAAGAAACGAACGAATATCCCGCACAATTGTGGGAGGTGGTAAGGAACATATAAGATCTATCTTGGATTTATCAACCTCTATACCCTTAACAGAAATAACATGTCCCAAAACTATACCCTGATCTACCATAAAATGACATTTCTCCCAATTCAGAACAAGGTTAGTTTCTATACATCTTTGAAATATAAGGGTAAGGTTGTCAAGGCATTTATCAAAAGAATCACCAAAAACACTAAAGTCATCCATAAATACCTCAATAATGTTCTCAACATAATCAGAGAAAATACTTACCATACAACTTTGGAAAGTGGCAGGGGCATTGCAAAGACCGAACGGCATGCGTCGATACGCAAATGTACCAAATGGGCATGTAAATGTAGTTTTCTATTGATCTTCAGGGGCAATGACAATCTGATTATATCCTGAATAGCCATCAAGAAAACAATAATGAGAAAGACCAGCTAATCTCTCCAGCATTTGATCAATGAATGGCAAAGGAAAGTGATCCTTGCGAGTTGCAGAATTGAGCTTTCGATAATCATACAAACTCGCCACCTAGTTTGGATACGAGTGGGAACTAGCTCATTATTGTCATTTTTAACCACCGTAACACCAGATTTCTTTGGAACGACTTGGAATGGACTCACCCACTTGCTATCCGAAATTGGATAAATCACACCCACATCTAACAATTTCAGGATTTTCTCTTGACAACTTCCATCATTGGAGGATTTCAACATCCGACTGTGCTTTGAGTGGGCTTGGATCCTTCTTCTAATAAGATTCACGGTGCATTCATATGGCTGGGCTAATTACATTTGTGTCAGCAATTGTCACCCAATGGCTGTTTTGTGATTCCGAAGCACTCGAAGAAGGTTTCTATTCTTGTAATGGGTAAGGACCTGCGCTATTATGACTGGGCAAAGATCCTTCTCACCCAAGAATACATACTTCAAATGTTCTGGAAGAGGCTTAAGCTCCAAGGTAGGGGCTTTCAACACAGAAGGAAGAATTTTCTCATTAGATAAAGGCAATTCAATGTACGAAACATCATACCTGTTTGTGGTGATAGTTATAGTCTCATCCAAGCTTGCCACAGCTTCCTCCACTTCTTTAGACACATGTATAAACTTCCTCGATTCTCTGGAAATTTCTGCCCCAATGTGCTCACTAATGGCTACTTCCAATGCATCCTTGCGAGTTAACTCAAAAAGTTGTTGTGCCAAAGAATCAATGACATCAACTGCAAAAACAGAATGCAAGTCACTAGGGTACCTCATTGCCTCAAAAATATTGAAACGAATCACCTCGCCATCAAAATCCATGGTGAGAGTGCCATCATGAACATCAATCTTCGTTCGGGCAGTTTTCAAGAATGGCCTCCCCAAAAGAATCGGTGTTGGATTTGGAGATGTCTCATCCTCCATTTCCAGAACATAGAAGTCTGCTGGAAAAAACAATTTGATTCACCTGCACAAGCACATCTTCCACAACTCCCTTGGGATATGCATTAGACGATCAGCAAGTTGAATTACAATACCAGTTTCCGCAAGGGGTCCAAGGTTCAAGGAAGCATAAATAGATTAGGGCATGACATTAATTGATGCTCCTAAATCTAACATAGCTCTTTCAAAATGGGTATTGCCACTGGTGCATGGAATGGTGAACGTACCTGGATCTTTGCATTTCGGAGGAATTTTTCTTTGTAATACAGCTGAAACATGTTCCCCCACACTTACCTTCTCATTTCCTTTCAACTTTCTCTTGTTGGTG